>JAHFZB010000150.1:0-127609 GCA_036884735.1 Huso huso
CCTGCATAGTTCTACCACATCCACCTAAGTAGACAACAAGCCCCAAACTCTGTGGTGAAGAGATCACCCCAAGAAGAAACACCCAGAACTCATCACTAAATTGAAAACAGCAGCAACCTCTGAGGGAGGTACTGGCTGTCGAAAGGTAATCGTTCTTTGACAAAATCGGGGCATTCATAATCATATATTGTGCCTTTTTTTATGTTTGGCAAATCTACTGAAATGTTTTGACTACTGTTTTAATTTTCTCTCCTTCCTAACCAGGGGGTGCTTCTGATACCAAATGCAGGCGATGCCACCAAAGCCACAAACAACAGACTGCGAAGTCCTGGATGCCTTGGAGAGCCAGGATAGAGGGGGACTTGTGAATCTGAACCATGTGGTGTTAAAAGAACCCAAAGCTCCAGATTGTTGAGTGATGTTGACATTGACTCCTCCCTTCGCCCTCGAATGGACAAATACTAAGATTCAATGTTAACAACTTCCCCTCCCCCTTGTCTGCCAGTGGAGTGTGCTTCAACAGCTGGCTTCCCAAGAGCAGTTACTGTGGTAACCATTGAGAAATCGGGTTAAAATGATTTACAGATTCTTATTTCTACTGTTTCATATGAACAGTATTTTTTCTTGATAAAAAAAAGATGCAGTATTACACAGGTCAGTTTTTTTTAAGTTTTTTTTTTTTGTATGTTTCAGTCTTAATGGCTAATGGATACAGCTGACTTGTGAATATTAAGATGCAGGGAGTTTTTGAGAAGTTCTAGTAGTTGTTTAGTGATCGTGCTCATACTAATCAGGGTTAGTGTGATCCCCAGGGACTGCTTGAGATTCTGTGCTCGAGTTCATTACATTGTTTCATTGCTAAACAAGTGTTAAAAAAAATGGCAGTATTATTCTCATCCGCCTTAATCCGGTATGATGTGGATATACGTTAATATAAATATACTGTATATATTGTGAAGCTTTCTATTAACTAACAAAAGTAGCAACTTTCAAAATGTTTTGCTGAAAAAATTTGGTTAGCTAATGATGCATCTGCGTCTGCAGCTTAGCTTCTGATTCACAAAAGGAGAATGTTAACTACTTTTGACTTGGGTTTTGTCCATTCCTTAGTTTTATATATTTCCCAAAGTTGAACTTTCTTTCATTCCCAACAAACCACAGAACTTCCCAAACGGGCTTCGCCTTTAGGTTGGTGTGGTTATCTGCCTTCCAAAGAATGGCGATTAAGTTTGCGGACCAAACAGAGTCTCGTTAACTTTCATTACTAGTAAAAATAAACAAGTTATTTGGTACGGTATGTGTGGTGCTACAGAAGAAAAGAAACCAGACCTCTGTGTTTCTCTTCCTCTTTTGAATGTCTTCAAATTGACCTTGTTAATATGTTCAACTTTTTCTAACCTTCTAGGAAATGTATTTATAGGAACAAGGGTTGTTGTTTTGTGGTAACTGCACCCAATTTTGGAAACCCTCTTCTGTATTTAATAAACTATATAATGAACCAAAATTGCTTTTTTTTTTTTTTTTTTTTTTAACAAATGAGGCATCATAAGCATGTTTTTAATGTACAGTACATTTTCATTAAAAAAAAAAAAATAATACAGATTTTACAATGACTTATCTATTCATTTACTGGTATCCCCAACTGTGATGTCACAGTGCAAGAGATCATTAACACTATAGTATGTTAACAGATGTGTCTTACTGTAATAAAATATAAAATGCATCATGCAGTTTGGACAAGAGGACAGCAAAGCAGTTCTGATTTCTGTTGTACACCATGACACATCGTCCTATTATAAATCACAAAAACTAAAATTGTACTGAGGAACTACTATTAAACATACAAAAAGTATCTTTTACGCATTAGGTGAATGATATAGCGAACATGAAATTGACAAACCCTTAACGTTGATTGATTTCTCATACATGGTTTATTTCTATGTTGATTGTATTTAAATACATCTTATCTAAAAAATATAAAAGCAAACACATTTTTTATAAATTTGTGAATTAGTTGCTCAATGGCAAGGTAATTGACATTGGGATAATAATAATAATAATAATAATAATAATAGTTGTGATATTGGTTTAAAACAAGTTTGTTCAAAAAAAATAAATTAACAATCATTTCCTCCCTAGAGCCTGCTTTGCACTTGGTTTTCTAAAGACATGGTTACTTCATGGTTTTGTGAATATGTATTCTTTAGATTAGTCCATCTTGATTGGGATTGTGTATGCTCACAGGTGTGTAGGGTGCAACACTCTATGCACTTTGCACACTGACATTTATTTATTAGAAGTTAACTTCCAAGAAGTAAGAGACTTATATTCTCACATCAAGCTAAAAGATACCCTCTGAAGATTTGCAAATTACAATTTAAGTTTTAAAAGTAAACTGTTGTTAACTGAATTTACCATATATTTAATGTATACTTCAATACTTACTATTTACTTGATTGTATTATTATAAGGTGCCCTTGAAGCCAGGTTTAATGTATTGTTGTCTGAAGGGCAAAGTGTTATTTTTAAGTTGTATTTAACAATCTGCAACCCTTTTTTTTTTTATGCATGGGCACAAATACAAGAAACCTGTTGACAAATGCAAAATTAACAATTGCAAAGAGTAGGACAGACAGAAACAATTGTATACACCAAAAAAAAAAAGGGACGAGTCACCTCACCCCAAAAAAAAACAACTCAATAGTATAGGGCTAACATTTAATTACGTTCATTTAAATGCGAAAATTGCAAGTGAAAAGAAAAAAAACAGACATAACCCTGTAAATAACTAACTCATGTGCAGCTTAGCAAACAAGTTCTGAAACAAATTTTGGCTCCATGTATTCCTCAATTAAATGCAGATCGAGCAATATCTAAAGGTAGCTGGGGCAGAAATGACAGGTCCTGCTACATTTAGGTTAGTCGCTGTTATTATTTTAGGTATTAAACACAATTGTCTAGGTTGTTTTTTTGTTTTTTTTTTTTTTTAATGATTATTATGTTGCATCTCATTAAATTATGTGTGGTGAATAATTTTACATCATATATTAACCATTAAGAGGTAAAAAAACACCAATATAAAACATATTCAATTTATTAATATATTTACATGTGTCTAGATTACACGTTGATGTAACTGGATTAATATTAACTTTATTGTAACATTATACGGATTTAGTACACTATGTTTGTTTATTATAATTGATTTATGTATTTAACATAGCGCTGGTGGGTATTGTTCACGGTTCACCACAGTTTTTCAACAAAAAGACTACGCAGGGATCTGGTTCAAGTACTGATTATATTCAAAATTCTAAACGGTATGCGGCTCTTTAGTGCTTTCGTCACTGACACTCACAAACATCACAATGTTGCTTAAAATTATATAAATTAATAAATACATTACCTTTTTTTATTCATGTTGAAAACTTAGAGCAAAACGTTATTGTCATGGTTTTTTTAAGTTGTTTTGATAGCAAACACTAAAGACGTAACTTGGTCCTGAGGGCTTATGGGCCTTGTAGTTTAGGGACGGCGAACGTCCCTCCCAGAAGTCTTTGCTGGTTGACGCTTTACTCTCTGCCCCCCTTTTTCAGCTACCAAATTCAGAGATGGTCTAGATTAGAATCTAGCAGTGATATGTCTACAATAGCAAAAGAGCGATGACAACAAGTAAGTTACTCAGTATTTGTAATCGTTCTAGAAGCGGGACAAATTGCATGTGGAGAAATAGCCGATTTTCAACTTCCATTTTCTGGACAACATTTGCGACTTGCCGATGTTGTAAAGAATGGTACATTGCAATTGAATACATTTCATGAGTTTAGTTTAATTAAATGATACGTTTACTGTATATCGAAATTTTGGATGACCTGAATGCGTTTGTGGAATACATTCCTGGCAAGTCTCCGATAACATTGGAAAAATGTTGCTTTAGGGTGGCTGACTTCTTTCCAGGTCCTGAATTTAATACATGTACAAAAGAAAGAAAGAAATCAAACCTAACAAAAAATTTCTTTGTATTTATAACTTACACACTAAAAAAAAACTACTCATTTATTGTTAGGTAACATTATAATATTATAGCTAGACAATCCTACAGTACAGTAAGCATTGCTTTACTTTCCCCAGTTTCCTTTTTGTTTTAGAGGATTAGTAGGTACAGATAGAATACACCAAAGAAATTATTTGTGGTGACATTACAGAGTGCACCTGTAGTTGGTTCGAACATTATAGCCTATGCATAAATTTGATAAAACAAGTTTCATTATATATGTTACAAATCTATCAGGATCCCTAATGTAAAGGAAACTATTCAGAACTAGTTGTTACGTTATACAAATGAAAACGAGAAGTAAGCCTAATGCATCAGATACAGGGTCGACCTCTGGATCAGTCCCTGGTTAATGATCCTCTCACTCAGATTTTGTGTGTTTTATTGCGAAGCAGTTCTCTCCTTGTTCGATTATTTTTCGTTGTAACATAGATCGGTATAAACAGCAAACATGTAGTTTCCTGTTTCTTCATAAGGTAAGAAAGCAAATACTGTAAATGGAGGGTTCACTGTCAAGTACATAGAATAAACCAACAAACTAAATAGTAGCCTCAAATGTCATTTTAATTATTTTGTTATATTTATACTACTAGTTTGTTGGTGCCTTCAACAATCCTGAGTGGTCCTGGATTAAAAATATTACCTTCTTTCTATAAGTCTGTCTTTAAGGAACCTGACTTTTCAGTTTATCTGAGACTCCTTGTGCTGTGCCTGAACAGGCTTGCATTCTATTCAAACTATGTGACAATGTAACATTGTCAGTCCCACTATCCCTCTGTCTATTCAATAGGAGAATAGGCTAGAAGAGTTGAACCGTTACACACAGTCACATAACTTAAATGAAATGATGAAGACCCGGCACCAGGGATTCTCCAGACAAGTTCAAAGCCATGTAAAGGCAGATTTAGAGACATAACTCCATGTTGTAGAAACAGAAACCAGACCCCTCAAAACTATTGCAGGCATAAAATAAATAGGAAATGCACATATAAAATACAAATGATACTTCAGTGGAACCATTTAATACCATTCAGTTATGCCAAACCCCATGTTTAATAAACAACATGTATTCACTTTGCAGTGGTCCCCATTAACATCCAGGCAGTCCTTAATACTTGTTACTACTCTGTGTCGGCCTTTACTGTTTTTTATTGGCCAGTTGAGCACAGCCTCAGTCGTGATTTCATTTCAGAGTTCCATGCTTTTTTTTTGTGCAGCTCCTGGTGTCGCGGTGAAGTCGGAGAACCTGAGCAGAGTGCCAGGCTGATCAAGGAGGCAGCGGGCAGGGGCTTAAGATCAGGCGCTGCCCTAAAGTATCACTGTGTACCTTCACTTGTTTAAGGACTGCTGGGTATAGTCTATGAAAAAAAATACCGCAGACCAGTTACCTAATGCACTTATGGGGGTATCTCTAAGCTCATGTCTGTTTTGTTTTATTACAAGATGAGGCTGATTTGACCAACCTACTGTATACCCAGCAGGGATAAGGCACAGCTGGATTTTTTATAGAACATTTACAGCACCATAGAACCCCTTGGATTCTAAAGCAACCACTTATTTTTAGGGTAATCCAGAATCAACCACAGGTAGGTGTTGGATTATAGATCCGAGTGTGTTCAGGGTTGTACTATACCCAATTTAATTCAGGCGTGGCTTATCTAGGCACATAGGCTAATTGAGTTAACATGCAAGGATATGACCCATTCTCTTCAGACAGGTACAGTATATGCCAATTGTTATGAACAAGTCTGTAAATACCCAAGATGCACCAAATGTTGATTTGTCGTTAAGCAGTGATCATTATTGTGTGTAGTGTATTTTGCATTAAAAAACAAATGGTTATTTCTCATGCAACAGGAATGCTTCTCTCCATATGGCACAAACTACTTTCCTGAATATGCAGAACAAATCCCTGGGGAATCCTCACAGGTGCTGTCGAAGTGGCAAAAGAATGTGGGGTTTATGTCATTGGAGGTGAGTTACCAGTCAGGACACCAGGATCAGTCTTGCCTCATTAGAATCTCATCTCTCTCTCTAGTGTTTTTTGGTATTGCCTCTGTGTTAGCGCTGCCGCCCCTTCCAGCAAAATAGCTTTTGTTTTCAGTGGATACAATTTTGGAAGTGAAGGTCAGCAGATGATCTTCCCCAACATTAAAGAAAATATAAAAATAGGCATGACTGTGTTGGAAAAGGGTATTGCAGGGATCCCTGCAGGGGCAGAAGACATGATGAGTAGCAAAGTTTGGTCCCAACAAAATAAGAAAATGCGTAACAAAGAGGGAGGCTATACTGCCCATCAGTGCACATCCTGTTCCTAGTATCTGGTTTGTACTGAACCCACCAAAGTTTAGACTATTAGTGCGAATAGGAAACCGGAAAGCATAATCTATACACTGTACTGATAAAGTTAATTGCATGGTCTCCCATAGTCTTTGAATGATAAATGAAAGTGTGTGCATGTGTGCATGGACTAGAGGGCTGGGGATTCCAGTTGTAGTTCTGTGTTTTATGGATCATCTTGTTGGTTTTATGTTTTTTGTGTTCTATAATAATGAGTTTTCACCGTGTCGCCTGGCTGCTCGAATCTCAGGGTCCATCCCAGAGGATCTATGGAGGGAAGCTGTACAATACCTGCGCTGTGTTCGGCCTGATGGTAACCTTTGCTGCTGAAGCACAGGAAGGTGTGGGTTTTCAAATGCAATTTCAACAGCGCAAAATTTAATACTTTACTGTCGCTGCTGTTATAAACCACAAAAGGGGAAAGTACTTGCATTGCAAAAGCGGTTTTATTTTTGACATTTTGTTGGTCATATTTCTTTTAGTGTTGACTAAACGTTTGTCTCTACAAATATACAACCCTGGCACTGTTGAGTCTCTATCATTTGTTCAGCAGCTCAATTAGCATTTTTTTTCCCATTTATGAACTAAACTAGAACCACCTGGTTTATAAACCAGTTTAAAAGTCTCGTAAAATACTCTTCACAAAGCAAGTGTTGAAGAAACAAATTGATTTGTTTATGACATTTTCAATCAAATTTCATCCAGTTTCTCAAATCAGAATAAGGTGATATTGTTTTATTGAACTCCTCCGACAGGTAATATTGATTTGGTTGTTTGAAAAGCTTGTTTGAAAATTGTTTGTGTTTCATGAGCGTGATCTCCTATCCCCTCTGAACAGATCCAACTTGTTTGACATAGATGTTCCAGGGAAGATCCGCCCAGGGTCGGAAACTCAGCCCTGGCAGCACCTTCTCCACTTCGACACGCGTGAAGAGACTGACACTGATTCTGTTGCCGAGACACCAATACTGGGATAAAAAAAACACACTTTCATATATTGCAGTTTACATTTGCATTCTGTAGTTTGAGTTTATTTGTATCCAAAGTTTATACAGGGTGTGTGTGTGTTTAGTGGAACTGTAATAATAATAATAATAATAATAATACAATGATGATGATGATGATGATGATTTGTTATTTTTAGCTTTCTGTAAGATTGGGTTAGGATCTATGATATCGGTTTGCTGAGCTGGCTCAGATCTACACCCAAGAAAGGTGAGAGGAACTAACACACAAAATATATATAGAAAGGGGTCGTAATGAATCTCTGCTGTGAGGTTATGGTAGCTGTTTCTAATTTTATGTACAAGCCCAGTGTGTTTTTTTGATCATCCTAGATTAGTAGCTTCACGTTGTATTGTTGAAAAAAGACTTTCAGTTGTTGCCAACTTATCCATAGCTATTTTAAACATACTAAAAAATGAATTTGCACAAATCTAAAAAAAACATTAACTATGAATCATAACTATAGCCTCATAACCTGCCCTCAGATCTAGTACATAACCCTGAACATCACTTTCTCATTAGGTTCCTTCTTTTCTGTTTCAGGATGCCAGTTGCTGGTGTATCCAGGGCCTTCAACATGACAACGGGACCAGCCCACTGGGGAGCTACTGCAGAGGGGAGGTCAGTCAAAGAAAAGAAAAAATACAACTGATTTGATGAGCATCAGTACCTACAAAAGGATGTTTTGCTGCTGAGCTGGGTTGAGTGCACAGTGGCTGCCTATACCAACTCTTAAAATACTGTATATTGCAGTAAAAAAAGCTGTCTTCAGTAGTTAACCAGACAAGCTGACTCTTGTTTGCTCAATAACAGATGTACAAGCACTGACCACATTATATCATAATCATAATCATAATAATAATTGATAGAAATTGGGGTTGGCATCTTGATCATGTTTGCAAAACAGGCTGGACGAACACATTCTGTATTTCTCTCTGCAGAGCTGTTGATAACCAGGTGTATGTTGCCAACGGCTTCACCAGCAGTGGGGATGACAAGGCCTCCTACACAGCCTGGGGCCACAGCACTGTAGTCAGCCCATGGTAAGTGTCCTGATTTAGATCTTAATATTTATTTTATAGTAAATGGATTTAGTGCTTTCTTCTTTAAAGTCAGTTACCTCAATCGGCAATCATTCACCCAGATGGAATGGCTGATTGTTTGAAGGTGTCTTTGATAGCCTTTATGGTGCTTGATATAGTTCACACTACACAACGATGTGAGCTAATGATTTAATCCATCACAGTCCACACTTGGAGGTATAAGTACTGCGGTTAGTCTCTGGGGTATCTTGCATTAATGAGTAATATATTATTGTACTGTATGCGAACTGTCAACATAGTCTAGTAAGCTGAATGCCTTATACATGAAAATACAAGGGCCCAGTATTCTGTGAGCATATTGTCCATACCATACCTTCACTACGGAGTGGGCAGTTGGTCACCATTATATATATTTTTTATTTTTTTTTGTCATTTATATTTTAGTAGGATTTTCATAACAATAACAGGATTTTCATCTCCTACAATTACATAAAAATTATGTAAAATTACAACTGTATAATTCATTAACCATACGCAAGCATTAATAAATAAATAAAATACATGCAGTGATCTCTAATCTATCGATAATAAATAAGCAGTTACTTCATACCAGAGATGGGAAAACCTGAAAATGTATCCAGATAGAAAAAGTAATTTTTTTTCAAGTGTTGGGGCTTCTAATGCCAAATTTTGCCATAATAGTATAGGGTCAGTATCCTTCCAACTAAAAAGGATCGCTTTTTTTTAGCAAGAATGAGTAGACCAAGAAGTAATTTGTATTCTGAAAAGAAAGACGAGATCAGAGGTATCTGCAAGTATTGCTAGTTTAGGGGACATTCTTATATTGGCATTAAATATATTATTTACATGAACTTAATATATCTTTCCAAAATATTGAAACTTTGTGCAATACCAAATTAAATATAATATATCAGAGTGATCTTTGCCACATCTCCAGCATGAAGAATTATCTGACAGCTTACAATTGTATAACTTGAGGGTGTAAACATTATGCAGTATTTTATATTGAATTGAACACAATTTAGCATTTTGTGAGGATAATTTGACATTTTTATTGATCAATCTCCATGCATTATTGTTGAACTCTGTTTTCAAAACACTTTCCCAGTAAGCTTTTAAAGAGCCATCAAAGTCAATTTGACTATCTTGAAACAATTTATATCATTTTGAAACAAATTTATGTGCATTCTTAGAATCAGATAAAAAATGGTTCCAATTTGGTAATTTTGGATGACAAGGTTTTTTATATAGTTTAGAAAAAAGTAGATTTAATATATATAAATGAATTACTTATATTTTACTTTGAGTGCTCTTAGAGAGGGTAAGGATTTATCAATAAAAAGTTAAATGGGGTTATTCCATATACTGAGGATCGATAAATTGTTCTCATATCATTGAGTTCAAACATTGCTTTCTTTAGAATATGATTTGGAAATCTAAACGATATGTATTTCTGTAAAGATGGTGGGGGTTCATGAAAACTCTTTTATTTGAGGTGAAAGGGTTTAACAGCTTGTTGTAAAATATCAAACCATAATGAGAGTTAAAAGCTGATAGGATAAATAGTACCAATATAAATTTGGCACCTTTAGACCACCCCTACTGTAGTGATAAATATTTGTTTTTATTTGATTCTTGGTTTCTTGTATGCCCATATAAACTTTGTAAATAATGAATTTATATATTTAAAGATGGACATAGGTACAAGGATAGGAAGCATAGCCAGCATAAGATACCTTGTTTTAAAACCATCGCTTAAAAACAAAACAAACAAAAAAAACATTCAACATATCCACGTGACTCGTCTTCGATACCATGTGTTACCATAGTTTTTGTCATTTCTGTTATTTGCAAATATTTATATATTTTGTGGGGACAACATGGCATGCTTCCATTACTGTGCTGTTTATGTACCATGCTGACACGGTATGGAAATAGTAGTAGTCAGTTGGGGAACTATTATTATTATTATTATTATTATTATTATTATTATTATTTTATTTTTGTCTGCTAAAAAATAAATAAATAATAATAATAATAATAATAATAATAATAATAATAACAACTATCATCATTTTAAGAACTTCTAATCTGCCCCATAATGAAAGGGGGGGAGGCTATCTAACTTTCTAGTTTTATTTCAATCTTATGAATTAATGATTTGTATTGACCATTTCTTTAATGTTATTTTGAACTGTAACTCCTAAATATTTAAGGCCTATTTTAGGCCACCGAAAGGGGTATTATTATTATTATTATTTATTTATTTATTTATTTATTTATTTATTTCTTAACAGATGCCCTTATCCAGAGCGACTTACAATTGTTACAAGATATCACATTATTTTTATATACAATTACATTATTTTTTTACACATTATTTTTACATACAATTACCCATTTATACAGTTGGGGTTTTTTTTTTACTGGAGCAATCTAGGTAAAAGTACCTTGCTCCAAGGGTACAAGCAGCAGTGTCCCCTACCTGGGATTGAACTAGGTATTATAATTATAATTGGTATTATAATTGGAAGTAAAACAAGATTTGGAGATTGGAAGTGCTTCAGATTTTGCCCAATTAATTTTATAACCTGAGTAAATGTTATATTTATTAATAATTTCCATTAGGTTCGTGGAGGATTTATACAGGTGTGTAATATGTCAGCTGCATATAGCATCATTTTTGATGAATATCTACCTTGCCAAATTCTTGTACACCCTCAGACTGTCAAATTAAATAGCAGTGGTGAGAGGGGCAACCTTGTCTTGTGCCACGTTGCAACAAGAAAGGAGATGACATGGCATTTCAGTGAAAACTGTTGCTTCAGGATTAGAATATAAGATTTTTACCCAGTTAAGAAAAGCTACAACCAAACCCATTTTAGTCATTGTCCAAAAAAGGAAGTTCCATTCAACTCTATTGAAAGCTTTCTCAGTGTCTAAAGAAAGGGCCATTGCTGGAACTTGGTGTTTTATGACTATCAAATACTGCTAACAGTTGCCTAATATTATACAGCAAATCTATTTTTATAAACCCTTTCTGATCAACACAAATGATCTTACCACCAACATTTGGTTAATCGGTTGGTAAGAATTCTTGCTAGGACCTTACAATCAGTTTGCAATAAGGACATTGGCCTGTAACTTTGACATTCTTGTGGATCCTTATTAGGTTTAAGAAGTAATGATATAATTGCAGTATTCATTGAAGGTGGACGCTACCTTCCAGGAAAGATGAGGTAAAGGTTTTAAGAAGAACAGGTGCTACTAGTTCCTTAAAAAAGTTTGAAAAAAACTCAGAAGTGTATCCATCTTGGCCTGAGATTTATTAGAATGGAGGAGTCAATAGCTGAGATTTATTTCTAACAAATTCATTGGTGAATCAAGCATATTTTTATCTTCTTCAGTTAAGGAATCTAATTTTATTTTATCTAGGAATATCTGTATGCTTTTAACATCTTTCTTGGATTCTGAGATATATCATTTCTTGTAAAAATTCTCTATTGTGCTATTAATTTGTTTGGTCTGTAGTAATTTCACCTGTAGGAAGCTTAAGAAGGATGATCTAGGATTCTTCCAATTGTTTCAATGAATATGAACATAACATAAAACCTGCTTTTTAATTGTTTTAAGAGGAAGACTTCTTTATCAGTTAGAAGATTATTCAATTGGAATTTTAGTTGTATAAGTCTAGAATATTGTGTAGAACTAGAGCTCCTTCTAAATAAACATTCTGCCTGTTTGAATCTTCTAACTGTTCTGTTCTTTCTTTTTGGCTGATGTAAAAGCTATCATTTTACCTCGAATATAACATTTAAGGGTATCCCTAATGATCCCTTGAGATGCTTCACCATTGCTATTTAATTCTAAGAATTATTTTATTTGTTTATCTATATTTTCAACAAAGGTTGGGTCATTAACAAGAGAATTATTGAATCGCCATCTGCTAAGGTTTTTAATTGGGTTGTCAGTAAAGAAAAAGGTTGATGTAACAGGGGCATGGTCTGAAATCTCAGTGGATTCAATGGTGGCATCACACATATATTGTAGTCAATTCTAGCAAAGGATTGGTGCACAGCAGAGAAAAATGTAAAGTCTTTACCAGTTGGATTAAAACTCTCCAAACATCAAGTAAATTAAGCTCTTCAACCAGGTTATTTTATATTTGAGTTGATTTTACTAAAATCCTGTGGTCTTTTTGAAGTTCTGTCAATAAAGTTATCCATCGCTGCATTGAAGTCACCACCCAGTATCAAAGGAAGATCAATCCAGTCATTGAATGAGTTAATAATGAAATTAAAGAAATGAGTTTGTGTTATGTTAGGGGCATAAACACGAGCTGTGTCTAATTCTTTACCTCCAAACTCAGCACAAATTGCTAAAAATCTACCACCTTTATCTTGTTTACGATCAAATATTTGAATACGTTTTTTATTAATTAAAATAAGAACTCCTCTTGACGAAGAAGTGTATGAGGAGTATAGTGCTGTACCCACCCACCTTTTTTGTAATTGAATTACTTCTGATTCAATCAGATAAGACTCTGAATTAAGGCTACATCACATTTTAGTCTTGACAGATAACTCGGGACATTATAGCATTTTATAGGGTTGTTAAAGCACTTAACATTCAAAAAGAACACTTTCAGCTTTTTAGACCCAGATCAACTACTCATTGAGAAATATTAAGAATATTAGAGATTAATATAACGATATAAACCTGTTGTTAAAAGCCAACAAGATACAATGTTATTAAAAGATACAATTGCTGAAAGGTTGTAATAATTTAAACAAATATTTAATAATCTAATTTGTAGAAGAAACTGTATATTTGTTAACTTTTTTGCCAATCAAAAAGAGATCAATTGTGTTAGTAGGAGATGACAAAAAAAAAAAAAAAAACAGACAGAACAGAGAGAACATAACGAAACAAGACAGTGAATGTGAAAAGTAATGTAAAAGGATACAATATACAGAAAAATCTGAACATCGCTGATTGGTCGTGACATCTTACTCAAAACGAGTCCCAACAGATTCGAAAGGATTAAAGTAGAGAAGAAAAAATAAAGATAAAGATAAAACTGTCTGTAACTAAAATCAATATCAGCAAAGCATAGTCTGAACAGATAACTAAAATGAGATTTAAAAAAAATATATATAAAATAGGCCCTAATGTTAAGATACAAGAATACACCTTTCTTATAATCTTCAATCAGAAATGCTAAAATAGATCAAATAAATAAACTGGAAAATATCAAACGTTTTACTACACCAGTATGGTAGGTATGTACTGTATGTAATGTAGAAATATGCATTTTGAGCTACTATAGATATGTAAAAGTAAATTTCACTATTACAATTCATATAATTAGCCAATTTTCCCCAGATAAATAAATAAATTGATAAGCTAAATAAATAGATAACTATATGATAGTCATTTATGGTAGGTATGTACTATATAAAATATGCATATTGAACTACTGTAGATTTATAAAAAGTAAATGCTCACTATTAGAAGTTCATATAATTAGCTTAGTTTTCCCAGATAAATAAAATAGATAAGCTCAATAAATAGATAACTATAAGATAGACATTGACAGTAGGTATGTACTATATAAAACATGCATATTGAACTACTATAGATTTATAGAAGTAAATTTAATTATTCAGAGGTCATATAATTAAGCTAAATAGATAGATAGATAGATAACAATAATATAAACCATTTCAAGGATATAAATATAATGTATAAACGCTGTGGTATATCTTAAATACCAGGTCAGTTGCAGGTGTTGTTTTCCATTTTAAAGTATTCCCATCTTTCAAATTACAAGGTTCTAACACATTTTCCAGAATGTTCAATTTGGTGTAATGTGCTAGCTATTCATTGCTGCATTTCTTGGGTATCCTGGTCCTTCAGAATAAAGTTAAAGTTGACACGGAGAAAGTCTTTTCACCTCTTCAAACGTTTTCAGTAGAACAGTGCTGGTTTTGTATGTCACTTTCAGTGTTGCAGGATATAGCAGACCATGTCAAACTCCCTTTTTTTTTAGGGAATCTCCTTGTTGGTGTAAGTTTGAGCTTTCATCTGAAGCTCAGCCCAGTAGTCCTGAAAACAGAAATTCTATGTCCCTTGTAGGTAAAATCTGGGATGCTTCTTGCTAGGTTCAGTGTTTTTGTTGGTCTGAAAAACTAAAGAGCCTGACAACAATTGAGCACAGTCTTCCTCCATCTCTAGGTTTAGGCTCGCAGGTGCTTTGTGCACTCTTTTCAATTTCAATAGGTCTTCCAGTTTCCACTTTTTTCCTTCCCTGCATAAGTCACAAAATAGATTCTTCACAAATTCAGAACAGTTAGTTTCCCTCAGCTGATTCAGAAACACCAACTATGCGCATATTATTCCTCTTGTTTCTGTTTTCTTGGTCTTGTAATTTCATATGTGTTTTTGTAGCTCCATTTGTAAATTGTGAACATTGTTTCCCATTGATATTATATTATTCTAGACCTGAAATGCGAAGTTTCAGCTTCAGCAGTTCGCTTTTTTGACAGCAGCAACCCGCTCATGAAATTTTAGTTGACTCTCAAGAACTTTCTTGAGCATGTCTTTGATGCCAGCTAACTCCTGCATTATGCTTGAATATTCTGAGGAGAGAGAGTCGCCATCTGTATCAGAGTCGGAGAGTTGGGTTTAGATCTTTTTTTTAGCAGATTTTTTTCAATTCTTGCGTCCAGAATTGGTTTCAGCGTTGTTCCTGCCATCTCAGTGATAACAGATAACTTATGCTGAGTGCTTTATAAGATTTTAAATGAAATATGAAAGACTCTTAAAGGAGCTCACTCCCCACGCATCATGACCTCCTTTATTTATTTTTTCTTTAAATGACCTCATTGTGTTCCCCTTCGTTTCAGGGGGGATGGTGGTAAAGCTGGCTCAGAGGAGACCATTGTGTATGCAGATATTGGTGAGTAGCTTGGAGCTGTTGTGGTCCACATGCACCCCATCACACTGGGAAAGTCTCCTTATCTTCACTTTAATGTACACTTTTGCTTTTTGGTGGGATGTTATGGTTAAAATGGGTGTGTTTTAGCAACAATTGACTATAAGTTAAGACCCTGTCCTCTGCCCTTTTGTTCCAGATCTGCAGTATCTCACGGAGGTTCGCCAGCAGATTCTATCCACACTCAGAGCGTCATGATCTCTACAGTGTCAGGCTGTGCAAGAGCGCTAGTTCTGGACAGTTCTGAAAGTTTGCTTCAGATTCATGGCACACAATCTGGACAAAGATAAAGAAGTTTTATAGTGTCAGAGGAATTCAACTCCTCAGATTTTCAGTATCTGTATGCACTAGTGCAGTGGGATTGGTTCTAACTGATGATGGGTGAGGCTGTGGTAATGATGGTCATTAGATTTTTATGGCCAATCAATCCCCTGTTCAACCTATGTGTTGCTGCATAGTACTTCTCAGTCAGTTCTAAAGCAGCTAGATAATTCCTGTTTGGCTGCAGGACCTAACTAATGGTGCTCACACAAGTGTAAGTGATACTTTTTATCCCCGGGGCATCAAAGGGATTGTCATATCGGATGGTTTGTACACATAAATTAAAATGGAAATGTTAAAAAGATCAGTGGCACCGCAATGGTTATACTGGACATCACCTATAGTGGAAATGTATTGAGTCGTAGAATACATCTGTATACCACCTATAGACACCATGTCAACACTTATGGTTTGTAATGTATCATTGATAGGGCCAGAAGTTAAACCAACGTGTGTAGGTTTTAAAACATCTTGAATAAGTTAAACAAAAGTCTTTATCAATTGTTTCAACAGAGTGGTTTTATTCCAAAAGTCTTCACAGCATTACAGTACAATGAAAAAAAGTACTGGGTAACTCTTCAATGGCACTGAGAATTAAAAAGAGCCTTCCCAAAGCAGTTGATTTTTATACAGACAATCAAACCAGCATTCATTAACATACAGCCTAATACATAGTGCTAACATCCCAGACTTACCCAGTAATCGCTAACTAATTACCATACTACTGTGTTTTTTTTTTTAAACCTATAGTCCCGTGTCTTTTTATCTTACATATACAATATCATTCATTCATTCATACATACATACATACATACATACATACATACATACATACATACATGCATGCATACATGCATGCATGGATGGATGGATGGATGGATGGATGGACTGGCATCAGCAAGGAAGATCCATGCCTAGGTTTAGTATATTTGATAGAGTAGGGTCCAAATAATCTAAAACGGTTTGCAAAATTCTCAAAAAAATCTAGTTTACTGTGAAGCTCACTTGTAGAAAAGCCTTTCCAGTGGAAGTAACTTCAAAATAGTCTGATACCATAAGGAAAGTGAAGGAGCTGAATTTGATATCCATAGTTGTAATATTGACTTTCTGGCTGCACAATAATATATCAAACAACCTAACCCTGTGAGGCTCAGTTATATCCTAAAATTGGCTGCCAAAAGGCAGTGGAGTGGAGTAAGCCCTGTTGGATGCCCAAGTATTTTACTAATTTCTTCCTTTACATTGTCCCAAAAGTGCATGATAGTTGGACATGTCCAGAAGAGATGTGTGGAAGTGCCAGTTTCTGTGTTACATTTAGGCATGCGGAGATATCTTAGGATCAAACTTGCTTCAAAAAAGTGGGTTCCAATGCATTTTATGAAGAATTTTAAATTGTGTTTCTCTTTGTGTTTTTTACCCTTGTTACTTATCATATGTAGAGTATTTCCTACTATTGACCCCAAGTATCATCATCTATGTCCAATGACAGTTTTATTTTGCCAACTCATCCCTATTACCATCAGCATTAGCATTACAGTTGGAATTGAGAGAATTAGAAATCGAGGAGATTAATTTTAGTGGCTTTCAGTATGATTTTACAGAAAGTTAACTTTAGGGGTGTGTGTGGTCTGATTATTGAGATTCCTTAAGATAAAATGCCTTATCTGTAGATATCTAAATAAATGAGAATTTGACAAGTTAAATTGTTTTCTTTAATAGTTTCAAATGAAAAGAAAAGTATCTTTGTTAAATAATGTCAATAATTGTGTGAGCCTCTGCCATGCCAGTCCCCAAATACTGGATCTTGGAGGATGGTGGGAAATCAGGGTTATTTGCTAGAGGGGCTAGTAAAGAGAAGTGTTCCTTCATTCCAAAAAAATGTTTTAATAGTATGCCATGTAAGTAATGTATTCCAGATAATAAAATTTTTTTAAGCTCCAGCATGTTTTTTTTCTTATAGTTAACAAGTGGAATATATCTAAGTTCCAATGAGCCACTGCCAGACTCTAGATCCAACCAGGTGGAATCAGGATCCCCCTAACCCATTCACAGATGTATCTGAGCTGTGTAGCCCAGTGATAAAATCTAATATTGGGTACAGCCAGACCTCCTTTATTGGTGGGAAGCTGAAGTTTATCCTCATTCTTACTTTTTTACGTGCCATATAAAGCTAGTAAACATTTGCAGATGTTCAAAGAACACCACCTCATCTGTGAAGCATGCTGGAGGTAATGTCATGGCCTGGACATGCATGGCTGCCTCTGAAAATGGCTCACTGCCTTTATTGATGGTGTAACTAATGATGGCATCAGCAGAATGAATTCTGAAGTTTACAGAAACATTTTGTCTGCTAATGTAGAAGAAAATGCTTCCATACTTATTGGGTGCACTTCACCATGCAGCATGACAATAACCCAAAACATATGGCCAATGCAACCAAGGAGTTCATCAGGAGAAAAAAAAGTGGAAAATCTTAGATGGGACCAAGTCAATCCAGGTTGAATCAATTGAGCATGCATTTTACATACTGAAGAAAAATTAAAGTCAGAACACCCCAAGAATAGACAAGAACTTAAAATGACTGCAGCAAAGGCTTGGCAAAGCATCTCAAGTAGTTTAGAGTTTAGTGAGCTCAATGGGTCGTAGACTTCATGCAGTTATTGCCTCAAGGGATATGCAACAAAATACTGACTTTTACACCATGAAAGTTACTTTAAAGTGAATGTCCCAATACTTACGGTCACTTGAAATAAGTGGGTTGAACACAAAGTATGTTTTTTGTTCTAATATGATCAAATGATTGCATGGAATTACCCAAAATAAAACATATTATTGTACTTATTATTCATATTAATCTCATGATTACAAGTACAAATTGCTTGACTGTGAAGCAAAAATAACAGGTTAGACCTCGCTGTCCTAATACTTTCGGGGCACTATATATATATATATATATATATATATATTTTTTTGGCCAACATAGCCATGGCCACACGGACAAATTAATAGATAGACTACATTAGATGTATGTAAAGCTATCTGTTTTTCACAGTGTTATACTGAGCGCAGTCAAAAACAGGGATAGCATCCTGGAAGAGGAATAAAGAAGGGGAGGGGGAAACAAAATGATCTTTAACCTTTAACCGTCTTTTATATTTTTATCCCTTTTAAAAGAAAAGAGTGGAGGATCTTGAATGTAGAACCCAAACATGTCTGTAGATAATATATTCCAATGTTTACACACAATCTCTTGTACAGCATGACTTTGAGGATTATATGTAGAGGGGAAAAATACAGAAGAGGTCTTTTTAGGCTTACTACGAGGTTTTAAAAGGTCAGACCTATCGATACTTTGAACCTTAGATTGTGCATCATTAAGCCATTTATCAGGATAACCTTACTGTAAAAAGCAGTTATTCATGTCTAATAATTCTTGTTCACGGTCTTTTTCTTGATTACAGATCCTACGTACTCTATACATTTGGCTTAATGGAAGTGCTTGTTTTAAATGAGTTGGGTGAAAACTCTTGGCATGTAGTAAAAGCATTTGTATCTGTTGCTTTTTCTGTATATCGTGGTATTCAAAGATCCTCCCTCTTTATCAGTGTTACATCCAGGAAGTCAATTGAGCATTGATTAGTATTACATGTAAATTTTAAAGATGTTATTAAATTATTTAACCATTCTACAAATTCATAAAGTTTGTCTTTGGAACCAGTCCACACAAAGAAAATATCAATGTATCGGTACCAATGGCATACACAATCAATAAAGGATTATTTGTATATATATGTTCATTTTCAAAAGACCCATATAAATTAGGCGAATTAGGTGCCATAGTGGAACCCATCTTGAAGCACGCTGTAGTTGAATACAGAAGTCACATTCAAATAAAAATTATTTTTATGTAGAACAATCTCAGCTAATTGAAGTAGAAACTCAGTGGGTGGTTTCAGACTAGATCTCATAAGTGATCTCTAGATTATAATTGTTTAATCTGTTACCTTGAATTATCGATATAAAAAGTATTTATCTATAAAATCAAAGCAGAAAGGGGGGCTCCTGAGTGGTGCATCCGGTAAAGGCGCTCCACGTGGAGTGCAGGATACTCTCTATAGCCTGGACACCGGTTCGAGTCCAGGCTATTCCACAACCGACCGTGGGACGGAGCTCACAGGTGGCGGCTCACAATTGGTGTGGCGACGCTGGGGGGGTGGAAGGGTTTAGGTCGGCCAGGGGTGTCCTCGGCTCACCAAGCACCAGCGACCCCTGTAGTCTGGCCGGGGTCTGCGGGCTTGCCTGTAAGCTGCCCGAGAGCTGCGTTGTCCTCCCGACGCTGTAGCTCTTGGGTGGCTGCATGGTGAGTCCATGTGGAAAAGTGAGCTGAACCTAAAAAAATAATTGGCCATTGAAATTGGGAGAAATAATAAAAAATAATTGGCAAAAACTAAATTAAAAAAAAAAAATCAAGCAGAAAGAAAAATGTCACATGATTACAATAATATGGTGAACATCTTAGTTTCCAAAACACTAAATATATAGTCAATATAGCATTCAATACAGCGGCAGTGTGTTTACAAACCCTAATAGGGATATTTACAAAATTGAACCAGCAAATTCAGTAGAAATTATTGATTAATTTAAAAATTGAACCAGCAAATTAATAGAAATTACTGATTAATTTTTTTTTAAAAAAAGCAAATTAACCCATTAAAAACACTTTTTAAATATACAACACAGAATATTATAAAGTATCAATATAGCATAAAAGATAGTTTCACAATTTTTCATTTGATTGAATACACTAAAACTAAAATATGAACTCAAGTATTCAAATGGTGTAGTCTTCATCAAAAGAGTAGACTTATCAAGTAGAATCAAGCAATGGGGGTGGTTTCAGGTCCCAAAAAAGACAAAACAAAAATATGTTAAACTTTGCAAACATTTCTAGAATGTTGTATTATGTTGTTAATAACCCCATTTACAAAGTATATATTTTCAGTGACTGTTTCCTACTCTCCAATTTTAGACACTATGGGCGGATTTTCAAAATGCTGTAAATGATAACTCCATTGTTAATCAAAAAATGTAGGAATAATTTTGACATTTTCAAGCGGTAGTTATGCCTATTTCGTTAATAAATAATCGTCCTAATGTGATTTCCGAAATATTGTTGATATATGAAATAATGTTAACATCTTAACGAGTAGTGCTTCTTTAGACTATTTCTTTTGTTTGTGTGGAATTTAAAAGCAAATCCATGTTAATTGTCATAATTTATCAGGAGTTAATTTGCACTTGGAAAAGGAGGGTTCCCTTTCAATTCAAAGACGACCAACAACAATACTTTTGGGACATGCCTGCTGCAGGTCAGGTGTTTGCTGAGCATTTTATGTCAGAGCTGCCGATAGGCCCTCCAGGGGAGTGGCGTCCCGGTCCCCGCCCACCGAGGGATTAGGTAGTCATTCCGCAGAGATCATGTTCTCTTTGCTTCTCACAATCAGAGCTCTCACCGAAGTTTTCTGCTAATTCCACAGCATATTTTGCTAGAAAGTCGGCTTGCCACTTCCCGAATCAGGAAGTCAACTAATTTATTTCAACAGCCTAGATTGCTTTGCCGATTGTAGGCTGCTTTCTAAGCTAAAGCATCTGCTGTTTTGTGTTTTTCGATGCCACTATTGACCTTGCCCTCCCACTCAGTGTGTGCGGCCTAAAAAAATAAAATAAATAATAATAATTTTGTATACCCTACCCTTCAGCTCTGCTGTGAGTGTGTGTGTGTGTTTTTTTTTTTTTTTTTTTTAAACAAAACAACACACACACACTCACAGCAGAGCTGAAGGGTAGGGTATACAAATGTTTTTTGTTTTTATATATATATCTCTTCTTTCTGCCTCTCTCTTTTTTTGTATACTGTCAGAAGGCTACGTTCCACGCCGCTGTAAACTACATGCTGCTCTGGTTGTGTGACTGCACACGGTCCAGACTTATCCTGTCTGTAGGCAGTGCTCCGCACCGCTGCAAGCTGCGCACTGCATCGGCTGTGTGACTGCACGCGGTCCAGACTAGACACCGGCTCAGCAACCTCGGTGCTTATCCCCTTTGTGCTTGTGCTCTTGGTGTCTCGGTGCTCAATGCTTGGCGCTCTCGGTGCTTAGACACTCTCGGTGCTTAGATGCTCCCTGCATCTGTGCCTTAGGGCTTGACACCTTGGTGCTTAAAATGTCCCTCGATTGCTCCAGAGCCTCGGCCGCCTCGGTAAGCTTTCTATGCCAGCCTCCCTGCATTAACGCCCTTGGTGCTTCGGTGCCTCGGTGCATCGACACTCTTGTGCTCCAGAGCCTTGGCACCTCTGTGCCTTTGGTGCACAGGCGCTCCCTGCATCGATACCCTCGGTGGCGCAGAGCCTCGGTGCTTCGCCACCCTTGGTGCGCCAGAGCCTCGGCATCTCAGTGCTTCGGCGCCTATGGTGCACAGGCATTCTCTGCATCGATACCCTCGGCACTTCAGTGCCTCAGAGCCTCGGTGCATCAGTTCTTCGGCACCCTCAGTGCCCCAGAGTCTTGAAGCCTGGGTGCCCTAAGTGCCTTGGTGCTCCAGGCTGCGGTGCCTCGGTGCCCAGCCCCCCCCCGGACCTTGATGCGCCGGTGCTCAGACACCCTCACTGCACCCATTCGGGCAGCACTCTTGCGTGTCCTGTGGAGGGATGCTTCCCCACAGGCCAAGCACCTCTTATGTGTCAAGTGCTTGGGGCGCAGCATGCCTCCTCTGCTCTAGGAGATGAGACGTTCTGCTCAGCGTGACAGGCTTCAGCCCACCAAGCCCACAGCCACTCCACGGCCTCCTCGAGGAGCAGTAAGAGAGCAAGGCACAGTAGGGGAGGCAAAGACATCTCGGACCTGAAGAGCCAGGTGGCCCAGGTCCTGAGTACCTGGTCAGCTCCACTAACTGACCCAGGAGGCGGGGGCCCAGCTCTGAGGTAGCCTCAGAGACTGATTTTACCCCTCCATTGAGCTCAGTCTGTTCATGGGGAGCCTCCCAACTTCCTCCAGGTTCCCTAGAAGGCAGGCGCCTGAACAGTGCTGGGTACTTGGAAGTTGCTGGTGGATTCCACCAGCAGCCCTGATGCGAGCCCCTCCAGTGGGAGGTCTGACTAAGGACCCTGTATGCCCTAACAGCCAATGCAGGTTCACAGAGGACCACCTAAAGAAAGCGTATGCAGCTGAAGGGCAGGCAACGTGCTTGGCCAACACGACAGGTCTCCTAACGGCCTACCTAGATGGCATCTTGCGATCGGCGCCCCTCCCTGAGCCTCAGAGCTGCGCTTAGTCTTGGCACGCTGCTACAAATTTCAGGCTTCCAGGGGCAAGCCCTAGGTTTAAGCCTGGCGGGGCTTGTAGTGATGCGCAGACAGCTTTGGCTATCACAGGCCAGGGTCCCAGATGCTGACAAGTCGGCCCTGTTGGACGTGTTTCATCTCCCCTGGCCATACTGCAATGATCCCACAGGGGAGCGGGAGGCATCTCAACAGGTGGCTGCAATGCTCCCCTTCCCGCACTCCAGCACCGGACAGGATGAAGCACTAGCATCTGGCAGTGACTCACGGTGTCCTGACAGTCCCGATCCCCACGGCACTGCCTGCAGGCTTCCTGCACTAACACCCGGGCCTCCCGTAGGGACGGGGAATGCGGACGTGGGGCCCTATGCATCAGCGTGCCGGGAGACAGTTCCCAAAGGAACCAGGCTCCAAGGCAGGCTCCAACCCCAGCCTCAGCAGTCCCAGCAGGGCACTTTGAAGGCTTGAGACCTCAGACCCTCACATTCTCACAACACCAGCTGCAATACTGGTGCAACTGCACCTCAGACTCTTGTGTGCTCACCACCATACAAACCGGTTATGTGCTACAGTTCCACATGGGACCTCCTCCCTTTCAATTGGTCACAGTTACTTCCATGAGCAACCCTCTACAGGTCTTGGCCCTCAGGCAAGAAGTACAAATATGACTTCTCAAACAAGCCATGCACCGAATAAAAGAGGCGGGTTCTACTCGAGGTACTTTCTAGTACCAAAAAAAACCCGATATTTATACATTGGTTACGGTATTTTATTTTCTTTTTAACCAAAAAAAGATTACAAAATGCACATTAAAAGAGTTGTATAAAGTAAACTGTGGCAAAATATCCCCCCGAAAGAGGGTAAACAACAAGTAGGGTTTAATTTTTATTTATTTAATTTTTTTAATCCGTGCTGTCCGATTTTTACCCAAATGCCAGATAATCGTAAATCAATTGAATGTGTTCTAAATAAATAACATTCTGCATGACAAAATGCACAATTTTAAATTTTATACACAACATAGATATTCCCATTATTTTGTATTTCCATTTGGCCGCCTCACTGTATGCTAGTACTTTCCATAAAAGCGAATATGCTTCCATTCATTTTTCTCGATCTCGTTAACGAGTTCCCCTTATCTAGTCATTGAGACAGGAAGTGATGTAGGTGACTGTGGCAAAGTGGCTTGCAGGGCGCAGGTGCAGAGGTGATGCAGTGCTCAAACAACAACAAACAAGAGTTCACGGTCCAAACAGTTCTTTATTTTGTGTTGCAACGTTTGGCATCGTTAAATAATAACGCTGGGAATTACAGCAATGTGTACTGTAAATGGCCTTCAAGGTCCATTTCGTGCAAGAAATGTTTGCGCTTTTTTTCTTTTAATGTACGGCACATGTATGAATAATATATTTCACGGCACATTAATTTTACGGATTTTTAATAAACGCGAAATTAGCAAACATTTCTTGCTCGTGAAATGTTCTTGTTTTACAGTAATTGCACAGCTAAACAATACAGGGTTTCAGTCCCAAATTAATAATAAGTACAGGCACGGCTCTGCGTCCTTTCTCGTGGCGCTCCTGTGCTGGTGGTGAATACACAGTTATAGTGACTGGTGCTGGTGTTTGTAACATGTTCAGGAAACATTTTTCCTTTAGCCAATCAAGAGAGACTCTGTGAGCATGAGTCATCGATCAGGTGACTATGCAAGATGATGACTTCTATAGAAGATGACACGGTTTGGTGTAATTTGGGTTATTCGTGGTCCTCAGCAGCTCCTCAAAAGTGTCTGGATCCATTCAAGAAAACTGCTCCTCCTCATGATTCAGGATCTACCCCTTGTCCACACAACCATATTCCTGTGCTTTCCCCCTTTCACAAAGTTTTAGTTCAGCACCACTCAGTTCAATAATGCTTTCCTCCATTTTTGGAGCGTGCAGAAGGAATGATCACATGCTGCTCGAAAAAGTTTGACAAAAAAAAACAAAAAACAAAAAAAACATGTTTCTTGAAACATGTTTCACATGTATGCTGGGCTTAAATTTACATAAATTTGGCAGGGCCAGGATTAAACACCTGTCCCTGAAGGTAAATGGGCTTCCAAGTTCTTCTCAGTTCCAGCCATGTGAGAATGTGGCTGGAATGGAGGGGAAATGGGGCCCTAACTGCTAGACCAATGTATTAAATAATCAACACTGTAAAGCAGGTGGATACAAAAGTCTGTATCCAGCCTGGAAGCTGAGTTCAGGGCTGGGTTGCACCAGCTATGTGTAAGTTCTTACTTACCTTAGTTATAGCGTAAGTATTTAATAAGTTTGGTTTTACACATTACTAAATTTACCCAGGTTGCACCAGGTAAGACAGTCTTAGTTGTTACTTAAATTTGGCTTAGTTGTTACTTAAATTTGACCCATACCTTCGGGTAGGTGTAAGCTGTTCGTAGAATCACATTCCAAGATGGCACGGCAACTGTTACTACATGAACTTCTGTTTGAAGATGATTGTGTTTGAAGTTTTTTGGCATCAGGGTGTTTTTGAAAACCCATACATCCTCTTGACAATTAAGATGATATTGACCTTTATGCCCGTTTTAGATCTAGACGTTAGTATAATTTGAAGATCACTGATGAACTCAAAAGTAACATAAAACATTCATCTTCCAGAAATGGAGCACTTCCTCCACTACAGACCAATAAGCCTGACTCTACAGATCAATAAGCCTGACTTCAATTATATGTAAAAATTACGGAAACTATAATAAGATCCAAAATGGAAAATTACCTATATGGTAACAGTATCTGGGAGACAGTCAGCATGGTTTTAGGAAAGGGAGATCGTGTCAAACTAACCTGCTTGACTTTGAGGATGCAACATCGACAATGGATAATTGCAAAGCATATGACATGGTTTATTTAGATTTTCAGAAAGCTTTTGACAAAGTCTAGCATAAAAGATTAATTCTCAAACTGAACGCAGTAGGATTCAAGGAAATGCATGCACATGGATTAGGAGGGAGGGTTAACATGTAGAAAACAGAAAGTACTGATTAGAGGAGGAGAAACCTCAAAATGGAGCGAGGTAACCAGTGGTGTACCACAGGATCAAGGGTATTAGGTCCTCTGCTATTCCTAATCTACATTAATGATTTAGATTCTGGTATAGTAAAGCAAACTTGTTAAATTTGCAGACGACACAAAAAAAGGAGGAGTGGCAAACACTGATGCAGCAGCAAAGGTCATTCAAAAAATGATCTAGACAGCATTCAGGGCAGACACATGGCAAATTACATTTAAAAAAGAGAAAAGTGTAAGGTACTGCACTTGAGGGCAATAAAAATGTGCATTATAAATATCATATGGGAGATACTGAAATTGAAGAAGGACTCTATGAAAAAAGACCCTAGGAGTTTATGTTGACTCAGAAATGTCTTCATCTAGACAATGTGGGGAAGCTGTAAAAAGGCTAACTTTATACTTTATTTTGTTTTGAGTTCAGTGTAATATTTCAATGCCTGTTATTGTGATTATTATTGTTAATGTTATTCTACTGGCGATAGAGCCGTGGTTTATTATGTGTCGTGCATGTTGTTGAGCAAAGTGTATGAAGTGGTAATGGTTACAGACTAGGAAATATTAATGACAATGATAATAAGTAAACAATAGAATAGTTACAACGATCGTGTTTGTAAACAAGATGATATTCATGCAGGTTAAACAAATACGTTTAACTGAGAAGAAACATGTGCAATGTATTTAACGCCATGTTTTTCACAGGAGGAAGCAGTAGTACTGTTATTAGGTGGTCAGTCGTGAGCTTGTCTTGTGAATGTAAGTCATTGTATGTATAACCTGATAGTCATTTGCAATCTGTGAAGTATCCGTTACGAAAATAAATATTTATTCCTGTCAACACTAGCAAGTTGCTGTTTCCCACGTTCTAAATACCTCTGCATTCTTGAGAGAATAATGTGATTGCGGGTGGGGTTAAGCTCAGACCGTCACCCTGTTACACACCACAACATTAAGTCAAAATAGTCAATAATGTTTTGTTTTAATATATATACCATACAATAGCTACTGTGCTGCACTGAAAATATATATTAATAAGAAACATTTACTACAAATCAAGGATTACTGTATATTTCGGGAGCTCTTCCATTCTGAATGCAGGCCATCGTTCCAAAAAAAATAAAAAGCAAGTTAAGCCATTTTTAGGGCCTGCTTTTCAGTCACATATGAGAATGTGCAAAAGTGCCTTAAACCTCAAACGTATTTATATATATATATATATATATATATATATATATATATATATATATATATATATATATATATATATATATACACACACACACAATGCCTATAGAAAGTCTACACCCCTTTCAAAATGTTTACCTTTTGTTGCCTTATAGCCTGGAATTGCATTAAAATATTTTTTTCATTTATCTACACATCCTACCCCACAACTTCCAAATGAAAAAAAATATTTTAGAAATTTGCAGAAAATTAATTAAAAATAAAAACTGAAATAGCTTGGTTGGATAAGTGTCCACCCCTTGTAATAGCAATCCTAAATTAGCTCAGGTGTAACCAAATCGCCTTCAAAATCACACACCAAGTTAAGTGGCCTCCACCTGTGTTAAATTGTAGTGATTCAAGTGATTTCAGGATAAATTCAGCAGTTCCTGTAGGTTCCCTCTGCTGGGTAGTGCATTTCAAAGCAAAGACTCAACCATGCACCAAGGCGCTTTCAAAAGGACAAAGTTGTTGAAAGGCACAGATCAGGGGATGGGTATAAAAAATATCAAAAGCCTTGAATATCCCTTGAAGCACGGTCAAGACAATTATTAAGAAGTGGAAGGTGTATGGCACCACCAAGACCCTGCCTAGGTCAAAGTGTGCATGTGACAACAATATCCCAAGCGCTCCATAAAATCTGGCCTGTATGGTAGGGTGGCAAGAAGGAAGCCATTACTCAAGAAAGCCCACCTTGAATCCCCGTTTGAAGTATGCAAAAACACTCAGGAGATTCTGTAGCCATGTGGCAAAAAGTTTTGTGGTCTGACTAAACTAAAATGGAACTTTTTGGCCTAAATGCAAACCCAAGACAGTGCATCACCCAAAGAACACCATCCCTACTGTGAAGCATGGTGGTGGCAGCATCATGTTATGGCGATGTTTCTCATTGGCATGGACTGGGGCACTTGTCAGGATAGAAGGGAAAATGAATGGAGCAAAGTACAGAGAAGCCCTCGAGGAAAACCTGCTGCCTTATGCAAGAAAGCTGAACCTGGGACGGAAGTTCACCTTTCAGCATGACAACGACCCAAAGCACACAGCCAAAGCTACACTGGAGTGGCTAAGGAACAAAAAGGTAAATGTCCTTGAGTGGCCCAGTCAGAACCCTGACCTAAATCCAATCGAAAATTTGTGGCATGACTTGAAGATTGCTGTCCATCAACGCTCCCCAAGGAACTTGACAGAGCTTGAACAGTTTAGTAAAGAAGAATGGTCAAATATTGCCAAATCTAGGTGTGCAAAGTTGGTAGAGACCTATCCCAACAGACTCACAGCTGTAATTGCTGTGAAAAATGTGAAATAAGTTCAAGGGGGTGTAGACTTTCTATAGGCACTGTATATATATATATACAGACGTGCTCAGATTTGTTGGTACCCTTACAGCTCATTGAAATAATGCTTCATTCCTCCTGAAAAGTGATGAAATTAAAAGCTATTTTATCATGTATACTTGCATGCCTTTGGTATGTCATAGAATAAAGCAAAGAAGCTGTGAAAAGAGATGAATTATTGCTTATTCTACAAAGATATTCTAAAATGGCCTGGACACATTTGTTGGTACCCCTTAGAAAAGATAATAAATAATTGGATTATAGTGATATTTCAAACTAATTAGTTTCTTTAATTAGTATCACACATGTCTCCAATCTTGTAATCAGTCATTCAGCCTATTTAAATGGAGAAAAGTAGTCACTGTGTTGTTACGGTATCATTGTGTGCACCACACTGAACATGGACCAGAGAAAGCAAAGGAGAGAGTTGTCTGAGGAGATCAGAAAGAAAATAATAGATAAGCATGGTAAAGGTAAAGGCTACAAGACCATCTCCAAGCAGCTTGATGTTCCTGTGACAACAGTTGCAAATATTATTAAGAAGTTTAAGGTCCATGGAACTGTAGCCAACCTCCCTGGTAGGGGACAAGATTAAAATCGACCCCAAATTGAACAGAAGGATAGTGCAAATGGTAGAAAAAGAACCAAGGATAACTGCCAAAGAGATACAAGCTGAACTCCAAGGTGAAGGTGCGTCAGTTTCTGATCGCACCATCCGCCGCTTTTGAGCGAAAGTGGGCTCCATGGAAGAAGACCCAGGAGGACTCCACTTTTGAAAGAAAAACATAAAAAAGCCAGACTGGAATTTGCTAAAATGCATATTGACAAGCCACAATCCTTCTGGGAGAATGTCCTTTGGACAGATGAGTCAAAACTGGAGCTTTTTGGCAAGTCACATCAGCTCTATGTTCACAGATGAAAAATGAAGCTTTCAAAGAAAAGAACACCATACCTACAGTGAAACATGGAGGAGGCTCGGTTATGTTTTGGGGCTGCTTTCAAGGCGCCTGGCACAGGGTGCCTTGAATCTGTGCAGGGCACAATGAAATCTCAAGACTATCAAGGCATTCTGGAGCGAAACGTACTGCCCAGTGTCAGAAAGCTCTGTCTCAGCAGCAGGTCATGGGTCCTCCAACAGGATAATGACCCAAAAACACACAGCTAAAAGCACCCAAGAATGGATAAGAACAAAACATTGGACTATTCTGAAGTGGCCTTCTATGAGTCCTGATCTGAATCCCTATCGAACATCTATGGAAAGAGCTGAAACTTGCAGTCTGGAGAAGGCACCCATCAAACCTGAGACAGCTGGAGCAGTTTGCTCAGGAAGAGTGGGCCAAACTACCTGTTAACAGGTGCAGAAGTCTCATTGAGAGCTACAGAAAACGTTTGATTGCAGTGATTGCCTCTAAAGGTTGTGCAACAAAATATTAGGTTAGCGGTCCCATCATTTTGTCCATGCCATTTTCATTTGTTTTCTTATTTACAATATTATGTTAAATAAAAATCAAAAGCAAAAGTCTGATTTCTATTAAATATGGAATAAACAATGGTGGATGCCAATTACTTTTGTCAGTTTCAAGTTATTTCAGAGAAAATTGTGCATTCTTCGTTTTTTGTGGAGGGGTACCAACAAATTTGAGCACGTCTGTATATATATATATATATATATATATATATATAAAATTACACTAAGAAGTCACATTTTTCTAATAGGTAAATCAGCTTACCGTCATCTGCGCCAGCTCTGCTCTGTTGCATTTGAATCAGACAACTGCGCATGTGTTTATTCATGTACAGTATGTGCCTATTTGAGGAGTTTTCGGGTTTAACCCGAATGCAGAAAAAAAGCATTCAGGGGGAGAAATCGTGTTACAATCGGGTCAAACCCGAAAATCAGACGCCCTAGCTATACCGTATAAATTGGTGGAACTTTATTTGGGCTTTATTGGCTATTTTGATTGGATCGCCAATAATACTTCCACCAATCAGAGGGTTGCATACAGTACTTATAGCGATCCTGCCTTCTGTCAGACTGGTATGCAGAACAGATTAAAGAAGCGCTGGACATAGGAACATAAGGAAGTTTACAAACGAGAGGAGGCCATTCGGCCCATCTTGCTCGTTTGGTTGTTAGTAGCGTATTGATCTCAGAATCTCATCAAGCAGCTTCTTGAAGGATACCAGGGTGTCGGCTTCAACAACATTACTGGGGAATTGGTTCCAGACCCTCACAATTCTCTGTGTAAAAAAGTGCCTCCTATTTTCTGTTCTGAATGTCCCTTTATCTAATCGCCATTTGTGACCCCTGGTCCTTTTTTCAGGTCAAAAAAGTCCCCAAGGTCAACATTGTCAATACCTTTTAGAATTTTCAATGCTTGAATCAGATCACTGCGTAGTCTTCTTTGTTCAAGACTGAATAGATTCAATTCTTTTAGCCTGTCTGCATACGACATGCCTTTTAAACCTGGGATAATTCTGGTTGCTCTTCTTTGCACTCTTTCTAGAGCAGCAATATCCTTTTTGTAACGAGGTGACCAGAACTGAACACAATATTCTAGCTGAGGTCTTACTAATGCATTGTAAAGTTTTAACATAACTTCCCTTGATTTAAATTCAACACTTTTCACAATATATCCAAGCATCTTGTTGGCCTTTTTTATAGCTTCCCCACATTGTCTAGATGAAGACATTTCTGGGTCAACATAAACTCCTAGGTTTTTTCAGAGATTCCTTCTTCAATTTCAGTATCTCCCATATGATATTTATAATGCACATTTGTATTGCCTGTGTGCAGTACCTTACACTTGTCTCTATTAAATGTCATTTGCCATGTGTCTGCCCAGTTCTGAATGCTGTCTAGATCATTTTGAATGACCTTTGCTGCTGCAACAGTGTTTGCCACTCCTCCTATTTTGTGTTGTCTGCAAATTTAACAAGTTTGCTTACTATACCAGAATCTAAATCATTAATATAGATTAGGAATAGCAGAGGACCTAATACTGATCCCTGTGGTACACCACTGGTTACCTCGCTCCATTTTGAGGTTTCTCCTCTAATCAGTACTTTCTGTTTTCTATGTGTTAACCACTCCCTAATAAATGTGCATGCATTTCCTTGAATCCCTACTGCGTTCAGTTTGAGGATTAATCTTTTATGTTGGACTTTGTCAAAAGCTTTCTGGAAATCTAAATAAACCATGCAATTATCCATTGTCGATGTTGCATCCTCAAAAAAATCAAGCAGGTTAGTTAGACACGATCTCCCTTTCCTAAAACCATGCTGACTGTCTCCCATTTTGGATCTTATTATAGTTTCCATAAGTTTACATATAATAGAAGTCAGGCTTATTGGTCTGTAGTTACCTGGTTCGGTTTTGTCTCCCTTTTTGTGGATCGGTATTAAGATAAATAATGTGTCAGATATCAAAGTGCATATGAGAATGGCAGTGACAAAACCAATTTGCTTGAAAACATTAAAAGCAGACATGACATTTCCATCAATGGATTTAAAAAAATGTGGAATTGATGATGCGAGCAGGACTGTTCTTTTTTATGTTAAGCATTTTTGTGTTCTTTTTTAGAAGGGTTTAATTAAGTAACAGCTAAAATTGTTTGTGTCAGACTTGTTGAAAGTCTGTAACAAAATGGTTGATTGTTATTGTCGATACGACTATTAATGCAGGCATCGCAAAGTTAAAACGTTTTGCACCGTATACAACTGAGCTGATTTTGCCAGTGCTTGCTAGTCTATTAACCAGTTTGAAATGATTTTGAAGCAAATAAAAGCATTTTTGTTTCGGCTTTATTGTTAAAGATTTCACACGAGTCAATACTGCCCTACAATTACTGCATAGTAGTACTGTGATCGGTCCACTGTGTTATGTTGTGAACCATAGTTTTAAAACTGAGAGACATTAATTGCTTATCCTAAAAGTTTACTGGTTCTTAAAATTAAGGGCCATACAAGAACGATAAATACTGTAATTGTTTAGGAGGCCACCTTTGTTGTTCTCCAAGTTGCTGCAGTTACATTGTAGATGCTATAACGAGTTACTGTAAATGAGATACTTGTTTTAGCAGACATATTTAATTAAGTAAACATTTATTTAAATGTTTTTGGAATTAAAAGCAGAAATGTAAAACTGTGACTTTTTTTGTGAACATGCTGTGAAAAAAATCCCAATGTATAAATCCACCGAATTTAATACCAGTCAATTTTTTAAAAATGTGTTTAACTTAAAACACATCTTTATGCTGATACCTCCAGGCATGTTAAAGTTTGTAAATGGCGCCGTGCATCTGACCGGTGCCTTTTAAACTTTAAACATTTTTGGATGAAGTCTGCTGCCATCTGGTAATGTATGTTGTTTATCAGCTTACTATGTAGTAAGCGTTGGTCACAATCGGTAAACTGTGACTGGCTGTGTTAAGTTTGCTCACATTTATGACGGATCGGTGGCTGGGTCGTGCAAGAAAACTCAAAACAAAAAAACAGCAGTGACATACAGAGAAGCCGCAGGCATGTTGGATATTTTTTTTTCCAGTAAATGTACAAATGTATGTGTGTGTGTGGGTGTGTTGGGGTTTGGGGGGGCGTCAAGTACCACAGACAAGACGAAAGGGGGTACGGCCCAAATGACTACATGTGGTCTAGATGACTACATGTTCTCCTACAGGTAATATTGAATTTGGACGAGTCAATGTAGGTAGGTGTGATTTTCAAAACCTGTAGTGACTAACATGCTCATTGACTATCAATGAGGATGGTAATGAGCAGACGGGGCTCAGAATCGCCTACATTTAGTTCTTTAAGCACGTTTAAAATGGTAATTTTTTTTTTTCTGGGGAAAAAAAAAAAAAACATGGTGTGCTTTACAATAAATAGCTGCAACCCCCAATACAACTGGAGAGTCTGCCTACAAAATACAAAAAAAGAAAACCACATTTTTTATCTGAAGTAGAAATACATGCAGTTCATAATTTATATAAAACCTTCCTGCAAGTCAAAGGATCAACAGATCCCGTGACCATACAAAAAAAAGAGGATGGGATAACGTGTTGAATCCCCACAATTGTATAAAATGATTCTTTGTTACATGTTAAACTGGCTTATACCAGAGTTGTCTCTGATGGATCTTTGATATGGAGGATATGTTATGTCAAAATGAAAAATAAATAAATTAAACACAATGAATAAATAAACAAATTTCGAAATAAATAGACATGTATTTATTTATCTATTTTTCATTTTGTCATAAAATATCTTTCACACCCCCCTTGTAGCATAGCATCTTGGCAGTGGTTATTTTCACTGCCACAGGAAATGCAAAGCTGCACATTGTGGAGTTCTCCAAATCTCTGATAACTCCTCACAAATCCAATATTGCTTGTGTATTTAGCCGAAAACGACCAATAATCTGATCTGTTAGGTCCAAAAAACGAACATAATCTAGCAAAAGGATGCCTCTCCCTCCTCCTTATTCTCCTTCTCTCTGCCTGCATCGCAACCACTTCAAAAAGGTAGTGAATTGTCTTTTAAACAATACTGACTGACGTTGCACCAAGTAGAAGCAGGTGTAACTTCGAAATTCCTAAAAGCCTAATAGATGTGGAAATGCTCATGCAATTACTGCATCTCTAACAGGTACATACTTAATCAATGACAGATATACTAACGTATCGGAAGAGGGACAGACCTATTCAACCAATAAAAGCGTGCCAGCCCCCTTTAGTGATCCTATGGCAAGCTCTGTAATGTGCTAACACCATATATGGCACTAGGAAGCATAATCAATCAGCTTATTCAAATCATAGCTATCATTTATCTCTAGGCAGAAGATTCACCTGAAGATTACAAAGTATTTTAGTTCATAAAAATATTTGATCATATCGAAAGCAGAACTTGTTATATGTTAGTACAAAAGTCCCTAACTCAAATAGTGTCAGTAGCCAATCAGTGGCTTTTAACACTATTTATGTCACCTATATCTATGCAGTACAAATATTGAAGGGTTACTGAAGTTTAACACAACATAAATCAACGGCTGCCTGAAACAATAAACTCTTTCCCTATGGTTTGCAGCTCGTAAAAAGAAGGAACTGCGACACAGTGCAAAACTGTAAACAGAATTCACCCCCACCCTTCACCACTTGTTGCTACAAAAGAATCTATTACTGCAGCACAACAAACAATCCCTTACAACACTTAATGTCTTATAAAAATTATGGAGACCCTTCAGTGACTAAAATGCAACATTACCTTTAAGTCATGTGTATTTAGTTCATGAGTATTTTCAATAAATACGATACATTATTCTTATTTGCTATTTTGAGCACAAACAATATGAATGAAGAAAAACACAGAAACAGAACATTCTTTTTTTATTCCAACACTGCAGATGGAACATACTTAACAAAAGGCCTGCATGCACATACTAGGCCTATATATTATTATTATTATTATTATTTTTTTAACTGATACTGCACTAATGCAAATAAAGGAACGATAATATTGTATTCCTTATTGATCGCCTTGCTATGGTAATACAAAGCATCCCGACTCTCTCAAAACACATAATATTGTATTTGTTATATAGAGTTACCTTCCAGAAACGTGGTTGACAAATAGGTCTGGTTAGGCTGAGGGGGACTTAAAGAGTAAGTAGCGGGGTTCCGAAAATTATAGTGTTACACACCCCCACATGTTGCTACAACTGTTTAAATAATGTACCTGTATTTTTTATTTTCATTGTTAACATCCTGACAACTTTTTACACTTATAACTTTAAAGTCTGTTTCAAAGCTATTTTCAAAACGGCTACTCTAGTGCACTGATAGTGTAAGGATTATTGCCCACATTGTTAAACAGGTAACACAGCAATAACGATCCATGATGTGGTATGGAACAGAAAAGCCAGAGCACCTGTTGTGTTTTGTTTAATTGTTCTTCTTGCAGTGATTTACAGGACGGAGCTCAAACCCCAGCAGCCGTTTTGAAAAGAGCTTTTTGAAACAGACTTTAAAGTTATAAGTGTAAAAAGTTGTCAGGATGTTAACAACGAAAAGAAAAATTACAGGTACATTATTTAAACAGTTGTAGCAGTTGTGGGGACGTATAATGCCATATTTTTCTGAACCCTGCAACTTACTCATTACATTTAAATATCATACATAATTCATATCTTTTTATTGTACACCTGCTGTCATTAGTAGGTTGTGCATGATGTTTTTAATTGGATTTTTTAAGAAAATTGTTCTTGACTATATAAAAGGATACATTCAAATATTTCTTTAATAAGAAAAGTACCATATTGTTTTGCAGTGAAAAGTTCAAAAGATTTTGAAATAAAACATTTCCTTCCAGTTAACCCACAGATCTGCACATACAAATCTTCAGATAATAAAATTAAGAATATGCTTTACTTACCATCCTGTGGCTGTTGTCTCCCAGGCATTTTTTTACGTCTGTATATCAGAAACCCTGCTATTCCTAAAGCAATAGTAAATGCCACACAGATCCCAATGATCACTCCAGTGTTTGAGCTAGGTTGTGAATTGTCCGGTTTTTGTTTATAGTCTATAAACAAAAGAAAAAATACAGTTAAACTGAATTCTGACATTTGAGTTTAAAACTGTGTTTAAAGAGTCATAGGAAAGGTTTTCAATGCATTGTAGTGACTTCTAATCCTAACCCAGACACACATGGACTGTGTAGTAATTGTTGGTTCAGATCATCCTGTCATCTGTCAATCATGGTCTATAAGTGAAGAGAAGCTGCTCTTTATCAGATGGTCTCTGCAGTGAATAGTGAGGTCTGACAGGCATCACCATTACAATCAATTAGAAACCAATGATATAAAGTACACAGTATGGATTGTGGAATAAGTGGTCAAACAAATTCCTATTTGCACTTTTTATGAAGAATGTTAAATATATAGGACTATGGATGTAGCCTTAGGAAGACACAGGAAGGCCTTTGCCTTATGCCACCTGTCCAAGCTACTGTTAACCTAGTAACAATCTCTGCATGCTTTTGTTGGCTGATCTGGGACCAGTTATTCCTTCGGAGGGCAGAGTCAGTGCTCATGCATATCTGAACAGTACGCAGTCTGATGACCATGAGTATCGCACAATGCTTCACATTCAAGATGACATTGCAAATATTCACCAACATGAACCAGAACTTACACATTTGCCAACCCCTGCACAGATCCCAGATATAAATCTAAATGAGCATCTGTGGGATGATCTGAGCATCAATTAGTCAGCACCTGTAGATGCCTGGCATGAATGCATCCTGCAATGATGGATATGTAACCTATGCCTCTCTGTGTTACACTACCTTGTGAGTAATTCATTCCAAAGGTGGATCAACTGAGTATTGAAAGGAGTTATAATTGTTACAGTATGTGCATATTTATACAGAGCCATTTTGATTTATTTATATTGTAAAATAATTTGTTCTAAAATGATTCAACTTACAGTATAATGCAGCTGAAGTTCTTGTCTCACCGAGTCTTTCATTTTCAATGGCACAGGTCACAGTGAGGTCCTGAGTTACATTAACAGTCAAGACAGAGGTCACAGAGAAACAGTGATCTTTGTCAAGGGTTGTGTGTTCTCTGCCAGCTTCAGGAAGGATCTCTTTCTTGTTAATGAACCAATGGACTATGGGCTTTGGAAATCCACTGCTGGATGTGCAGGTGAAATCTACTTCATTATTCTCTCTATGAGATGTACTTAAAAAAGGCTCTGTATAATGGCCTGGAAAAAAAAAAGACATTTAACCCTTAAAAAGGTCACATAGCCATTATGCATAAGGAACATTTTTTCAATTGTATTTTTTGTGCATATAGATAACAGATGAACATATTTCAGTTTTTAACACATCAGTTTTTAACACGTGCACAGAAATAGAACAATCATTTATAATATGGTTTAGAACGGGTCACATTTTGACAAGGCAATCTTGGCTAGATTCAGATGCAGTGTTCTTAATGTATCATTCGAGGCAAAAGTTTAAAACGCTTCAAAAGGCATTACTCTACATGTGCAACCTTTGGACACCTGGTGCGTAGGGTCCAGTAATCATCAACTACAGGCATGCTGCCACATCCATTATCAATTTCAAACCAGTGAAAGATCTGATTTCATTAACATTTGTGTTGATGCTAGTATCATTAATTTGACAGGAGCAGAGATTAAACTAGAATATGATTACTGGGTGAATGTTTACTACATTCTACCACAGGGGTGTGCTGCAGGGAGCGCCGACCCCTCATTTCTTGGGCAGGGAGAGCATCGCTTCCATACTTCACCTGTAGAATAGTTAACTGTTTTGCACCAATTAATATATATGGAGATATACATGTGTATAACCCATACAGATAAGCAAAGAATACAATAACCTTAAGAAACCCTCGAGAGATAATGCCTCGGGTCTGGAACAACAGGTGTGAATAATGTGTAAGAGAGATGAAGGGAACCTGTACCAACACTGTGCTAACTAAGGTGTCAGCGTTTTAAAATTAGATGTAATAATTGGAACAGTTCTTTTTTTTAGACCCATATCAGAAATCAAGTAGGTAAAATACGCTAAACATTTATTTAAAACTCAATCGCAACAAACAAATGAAGGGTACCGTGGCCTTACGCAACTCTTTTTTTGCAAACGGATGCAGTTCTGTTTCAAAACCTCATTCGCTTTAAGCGGTCAGTGAGACAAGCTGATTCTGGACCAAACCATTCAATATACCAGAGGGGAGGGGGGAGTGTTACGCATAGGGTTAATAATAATAATGACAGTGTTTTAATCATGTGTGTATTGGTGTATGAAACTGGTTATTTATTTATTTATTTATTTATTTAATTTTTAAATAGCTGTAAGTCTAGTTGCTTTACAGTAATACCTAAATACCTGACTGTCTGAATTTGTAATTAATTGGTACTTGTTAGCCCTTTCAAATGCAGCACTACAAAGATCAACCAGCAACCTCAAATATAGCACTACACCACTGTCTACCACTGCTGCCTGTGAAACCATGTAGGATAGTTTTAGCTACTAGTACACAAGCTACCTCCCTCCTCAAACTCTGAACTAAAAAGCCATCCTCCTGCTACTACATACAGCTTCAGTGGGTGTGAATACTAAATGCAAAACCTGTTTTATCTTATTGAAACACAACAAAAATGAGAATAAGGCATACATACATCTTTTTTGGTTTTGTACACTGATAACTAAGGCTGTATTTTTTTACATGGTTATCACAGACTTCATGATTTCCGTGAAATGTACCTATTGCTGTGTAATATGTAGCTCTGTGTGAAAATCCAGATTTCTGAAAGAATGGTGTAAATACACATATTGTTTATCACTTAAAAATAAATACAGCAAACTTTTGCCTTCTTGACGCACTACCTGTTACACTGCATTTGTGAACCTTGTAGTCTGTTTGTTCCTGGTAAATGATTAAACACATTCCATAGCGCTGGACCATTTCTTTAAAATGTTTTAAAGTCAAAAAAGACACCAGCTGCATCAAAGATTACAAATATTTCTGCTAAAGAGCGCTCTGTCCAGTACAAGAAGGGAACATATCACGTGTCTGTTGTTATTTTTACATTTATTTATGTTTTTTATATTGTTTGATAATTCACTGATGGTGAAAATAGAATGTCTTTAAAAAGATGTACAGTGCCTTTAGTAAGTATTCACCCCCCTTGGACGTTTTCACAGTTTGTTGTGTTACAACCTGAAATCTTGATGCATTTAAATAGAATTTTTTCCCCTTTGATTTACACAACCTACTCAACACTTTCAATGCGTGAAAAAATGGGGGGGAGAGGTGAAAAAACAAATCAATTAAAAATATAAACCTGAAAAGTCTTCATTAGCTAAGTATTCACCCCCTTGCTATGACACTCCTAAATAAGCTCAGGTGCAACCAATTGCCTTCAGAATTCACACAATAAGTTAAAATGAAGTCCATCTGTGTGCAATAAAAGTGGTTCACATGATTTCAGATTAAATACACCGGTCCTACAGTTGGGTAGTGCATTCAAAGCAAAGATACTACCATGAAGACCAAGGAGCTTTCAAAACAACTCCGGGATAAAGTTGTGGAAAGGCACAGATCAGGGTAGGGGTATAAAAAGATTTCAAAGGCATTGAATATCCCTTGGAGCACAGTGGGGGAGGGAGGGTTAGGTCGGCCAGGGTGTCCTCGGCTCACCGCGCACCAGCGACCCCTGTAGTCTGGCCGGGTGCCTGCGGGCTTGCCTGTAAGCTGCCCGAGAGCTGCGTTGTCCTCCGACGCTGTAGCTCTTGGGTGGCTGCATGGTGAGTCCGCAGTGTGAAAAAAAGCGGTTGGCTGATGGCACATGCTTCGGAGGACAGAGTGTGTTCGTCTTCGCCCTCCCGAGTCAGAGCAGGGGTGGTAGCGGTGAGCTGAGCATAATAAAATAATTGGCCATACCAAATTGGGAGAAAATAATAAAAATAATTGGCAACGACTAAATTTATAATAAAATAAATAAATAAATAAATAAATAAATAAAAAATGGAAGGTATACGGCACCACCCAGAATCTGCTTAGAGCAGGCCGTCCTCCCAAACTGAGCAGCCAGGTAAGAAGGGCATTGGTCAGAGAAGCCAGCAAGAGGCCAATGACAACTCTGAAAGACCTACAGCGTTCCATGGCTGAGATGGCAGAAACTGTCCATGTGTCAACAATAGCTCAGGTACTCTACAGGCAAAATACAGGCTAAATATAGGCAAATCCTTGAGGAAAACCTGCTTCAGTCTGCAAAAGATCTAAGACTAGGACAGAGATTCAACTTTCAGCAGGACAATGACCCCAAGCACACTGCCAAAGCGACACTGGAGTGGCTTAAAAACAAGAAGGTGAATGTCCTAGAGTGGCCCAGTCACAGCCCGGACTTGAATCCGATTGAGAATCTGTGGCAGAACTTGAAGATTGCTGTCCACCAGCGATCCCCATCCAACTTGACAGAGCTTGAACAATTTTGCCCAGAACAATGGGCGAATATTGCACGATCCAGATGTGCAAACCTGGTAGAGACTTACCCCAAAAGACTTACCCCAGCTGTAATTGCTGCCAAAGGTAGTTCTACCAAGTATTGACTCGGGGGTGAATACTTATCTAACCAAGACATTTCAGTTTTTTATTTTTCATTAACTGTTGTTTCACAATAAAAATTCTCTTGCCTCTTCAAAGTGTTCAGTAGGTTGTGTAAATCAAAGGAAAAATTTAAATACAACCTGAAATCTTGATGCAACACAACAAACTGTGAAAACGTCCAAGGGGGTGAATACTTACTATAGGCACTGTATATGTATGAATGTTAAAGTTAAATATCTGAGAATATGTTTGTATTATAAGACTACTTGTATGGTATTTAAACATGTAATACAAATATTTATTTAAAATAATAAAATATTTGAAATATAAAATTTAGCATTTACTGTTTTTCAGGTAAGCATTTGAATATTAAGTATATACACAAAATGATCAGTTTTGAATGGGACAACGCAATGTTTTTGTTTCAATAAATAATATTGTAATGACCCGTGCCCTTTTTATGATGAATCAGCAGGCGGAGAACGTTACCAGGTACAATTAATAATCAATTTATTAATTATAATAACATGGTCCCTGTTGGCCAAGACCACAAAAACAATAAAAATCCCCTATTCCTTCCTTCACCTGCACTTTCTCAAGCTCTGGCTCTCCCTCCCTCAGGCTCTCGCTCCACATCACTCCCCGGCTAGTGTTTCTCTCAGTCGCACACAGGCCCAATTTCTCTGGCTGTCTCTTACTAGAATTCTGACGGCTCAGTTCATTCAAAGCACTCAAACCTCTCACTCTCCACACACATTCTCCCGTGCAGGTGGTACTTATACTCCCCTGTGCTGCTCCCGCCCACTCCACCCGGACCGACCAACCGGATCCATCCCTCGCTTCTCTCCCCATTCTAGGTCGCGTGGTGGCACCCTTACAATACATGCAACCCATATACAGACAAGACAAACAAACTGGACAACATACAAGTCCAGCGGACACAGAACAGTGCCTGGGTCACTACAATATGTTTAAATCATGAAATACCTTGAAAGACCGTGAAAAGCAATTTTTTTAAAAAAAGAAAGAATTTTTTTTACTATGAACAAAATACAGCTCTACTAATAACATTTGCAAAAGAAACACCTATAAAGTTTTAGAAATTTAAACATGAAAATGAATAAATAACTGAGGTTGCTGGTTGATCTTTGATTTAACATTTAAACTGGGCATTTAAAACTGGACATTGAAATATTTATTTCTTCATTCCATGGCTCTTAGGAGAACAATCTGGAATGTTTACATAAATCAGGAACTTAATGCAATACTCCTGGACTGTGAATGTGCTATTTTGCTTTGTGAATAGAGCCTGAATACCTCACTAAGGTGCTGATGTGCGGATAGGCGCAGTGCAAACAATTGACCAGGGAATTATTTTGCACTGTGGCCTATGTAAGCTTAAGAGTAATGCAAATTACTCAACACTGGAGTGGATAATGCATTTCCATGACTAGTGCATATGGTCTGCCTCAGCACAGTTGTAGCAGCTTTGTTCTGTGTTAACCTTGAGAGACCCACTAAACCCTGATAACATTCTTGAAAATCACTATTGATTAATGGTCTATGCAGATTAAAACAAGCATCTGGAGTTTCAATAAAAAGTTTTTTTTTTTTTTTTTTTTCTCACCTGCAACAATGAGACACACTGTATCCGCATGTTTAGATGTAGGCCAACCCTTCTTATGAAAGAAGCAGTTATACTCTGTCCCATCTTCAGGTATAATATCTGACAGTCTGAGAGAGAAGTTGCCGTGTTCCACTTCAGATTGGAAAATCTTGGTTCTGTTTTTATACTGTGAGGCTTGATTTTCCAGTTTATCTTCTCCATGTACAAAGCCATGTACTATGAAGCTGTCAGATGTCCTCCATTCAATTGCAATATTCTTTCTCTCCAATATTCCTTCATTTTTATATTCACAAGGAATGGTTACAGAGTTTCTGATAATTCCAAGAACACATCCATTACCTGCAAATGTTAAACACAGTTTGATATTGTCTATGTAATAATAAAGTGCTCCCCTTTATAATGCAATAGTCAGGAACTATAGTATGAGACTGTGCTAAATGTGTCCCATATTATAATGAGGTTTAAAGTGCTATTGGAATGGCACAGGGCAAATGGGAACCAGGTCTATGCTGCCTTATTACTGGTTTTGCTATATAAAGGTTGGTAAGAAGCAAAAAGCATTTGTTGAGATACAGTACCTGTATAAACATGACAGTAATAATGGGGAGAGGTGGATGCATTAATAAAAAAGAAAGATTGTTTTTACCTTAACATACTGGTTGTTAAAAATAACCATTAAAGCGTTAACTGGGACTTGCATGAAGAATTAGAGAGGTTTCAAAAGCGTATTGTAATAAAGTGTTATTATTAATGATATTTCTTTTCATTTCACTCTATTTTCATGAATATTGCTGTTTGGTCCTGTTTTGGCAGAGCAAAGAAAATTGAAAATCTTGCTTCGAAGCAAAACCGGGCTGAAAATAATCCAGTTTTACTCAAGAGAAAAGGAGGAGCATATTAGGGTAGAAAAAATGGAGCCAAGCTAAATATTATAGACCATTATAGAAAGTGACTGAATACGTATGTGAGCAACTGTGTGAAACCCCCAACTCTAAATAGTTTGAGACATAAGGCTTTGACATTTACTGACTTATAAAAAGAAAAACTGTTAGTAAGAGTTAGTTTGTCTTGTACAATACCCACGATCAAATTTGACTTAGAGAATCACAGAATACAGCTGTGTACAGAGTATGATGCCCACAGAGTTTCCATAACATTGAAAATATGAAGTTTCCAGCTTAAATGCTTTATACAATATTGATTCATATAAGCTCCCCTCACAGGAATGCTTAACAAGAGAAGGTAAAAAGTTCAATTCAGTGCTTACCTGTAGACATGACAGGACACACCATGACTAGTAGAAGCAATATTATCCAAACAGATGACATGGTCCTTTGCAAGGAAAAAAGAAAGTCATAATTTATAACATGGTTAACAAATAAATGAATGTTATCATTTTTTTTTTAAGTGCACAAAATAGAGTAATAAATGACTATATTTCCTTTAAGCTCTCTGAGGTTCTTCACTGACACAACAGGCTCAACTTAAAAAAGCACCATGCTTTAGTGAGCAATCTGTATTTATTTAAAACAGAAATTATAGACAATGTGGTTCTGCATGGGTAACATGAACACTTTTGCATTACCCTCTTAAAGCAAATAAATGGAATCCCTTGAGATTCTCAAACATAAAACACACATTTCCTGTGCACAGATAAAAATACATCCCTGTCTCCTCCAGTTACACTGCATTTCTTAACCCATGGGTCGCATCTCTGCTGCCTAGTGATCTAGATAATAAGCACCATCAATGATATGGTTCTTAATTGTTCTTAATGTTTTTATTGGTATAATGCACTCAAGTCCAGTAGCTGGTAAATTATGTTGAAATTGTCTGCATCAAAACATGTACTTTGGGTGTCACAGTAGTGACTCCTACCAAGTTAGAATACAGGTTGAAGAAAAACTATTGTGACAACATACACTGTACAGGACAGAACGGAATGGACATTCTAAGATATTGCTACAGTTGTTTCAGCTCCATTCAAGTTACTTTTAAGGACAGCTCTAAACAAACTTTGTGTCATCTACACACTAATTATCCCCTGAGCTAAGCCACTGACATAGATAAGAAACAACAGGAGTCCAAGCACAGAGCCTTGTAACACCCAGCTGAATACAGTACCTCAACTAGAGGTTTCTCTTAGAAGTATTCTCTGCTTCCTATGTTTAAACTAGCTAGGTATCCACTTCCATTAGAGAGGGTCGGATACTGTCCTTTGACCAAGAGACAGTTTCAGATAACAAGTTTTTGGCAGAAGGAGATAATCAGAATATATATATTCTGCAGGACTATCTGTTTAATTTTCACCGGAGCAATAGCAATTATATATATTTTACAGGTTTTTCTTGCTTTTTAAATGAGATCAGCACTGTCCACTTGTATGTGTTACGGTAAAGGTTTGTTAACTGTCAAGATTTACTAAGTAAGGTGTCAAATGTCCGGAATTATGAAGAAATACATAGCTTTTCGGATGTTTACCGGTTAATCTTATGATTTACCTAAGCTTATTGGTAAAGGCACTTCGTTATTCTTGAGATCTATTTACTGGTAAATGTCCGAAGTAAAGAGTCATCATGTTTATTTTGGAAGGACATTCAGTCATTAGCCAAAGGCACTTGGTTATTCTTGAGATTTATCGGTAAATGTCCGAAGTAAAGTTTGATCATGTTTATTTCGGACATTTACTGTTTTACTTGTGTTTTTGTATTTTGTTTGTTTTTCTTTTGTGTTCTTTATAAATAGTTAACAGAGAGAGCTGCCAGCTAAAAAAAAACTTTGCCTTGGGAGCCAATGGCTCCTAGGCCAAAAAAATGGTTGCCAAATCCAATTGCTAGGTGCCACTTCAGAAGCAAGTTGGTTGCTGTCAAATTCAACTGCTTAAATACAACAACTTGCTAAGACATTAAAGTGATACAAAAACATTATCACAATGTCTGTACTTTTTTGCCTCATTCTAGTGAGTGGTTAATTGAATTTCATTTTAACAGAGAAAGACTTATCTGGAACGTTCACCCAACGTTTGCAAGTCAAATTGCATTATGGGGGAAATGGGAGCCAGGACCATACCATGTTATAACTGATTCTGTACTATAACAATCGCGTTCTAACGGTGTAGCACTGTATAAAATGCGGGTTCATTTGGTCTGTAGCAGGTAAATTTCACACTTACACTCCACAGTGGCAGATCTGGTTTTTTTTTTTGTGGCTTGGCTTGAGTTTAAATGATTTTGCGCCCTCTAGCGTTAATCTTATATACAAATGCTGTACTTAGCAATCAAGCGAACTATGGTAAATACTGTCTGTATACACATCACATGGAGCCATTCTAAAGATATGAAAATGCCTCCTGAAAGAAAACAGATGGACGAAGACGAATTACAGGTGCACTCCACTTATAACGGACTCCAAGGGACAATGAAAATCAGTACTCAATAAACAAAGTACGTAATAAACACAATTTGAAATGCTGTATGTAACTGCGAACATAAAAATACCTTAAATATAAATACAAGAAAGCTTAACTACCAAAGAACAGGAGCTTTATACAAAACATGCCCCTGTAATAAGTAGTACCATTTTACAAATGTACAGACGTGCTCAAATTTGTTGGTACCCTTACAGCTCATTGAAATAATGCTTCATTCCTCCTGAAAAGTGATGAAATTAAAAGCTATTTTATCATGTATACTTGCATGCCTTTGGTATGTCATAGAATAAAGCAAAGAAGCTGTGAAAAGAGATGAGTTATTGCTTATTCTACAAAGATATTCTAAAATGGCCTGGACACATTTGTTGGTACCCCTTAGAAAAGATAATAAATAATTGGATTATAGTGATATTTCAAACTAATTAGTTTCTTTAATTAGTATCACACATGTCTCCAATCTTGTAATCAGTCATTCAGCCTATTTAAATGGAGAAAAGTAGTCACTGTGCTGTTTGGTATCATTGTGTACCACACTGAACATGGACCCCAGAGAAAGCAAAGGAGAGAGTTGTCTGAGGAGATCAGAAAGAAAAATAATAGACAAGCATGGTAAAGGTAAAGGCTACAAGACCATCTCCAAGCAGCTTGATGTTCCTGTGACAACAGTTGCAAATATTATTAGAAGTTTAAGGTCCATGGAACTGTAGCCAACCTCCCTGGGCATGGCCATAAGAGGAAAATCGACCCCAGATTGAACAGAAGGATAGTGCGAATGGTAGAAAAAGAACCAGGATAACTGCCAAAGAGATACAAGCTGAACTCCAAGGTGAAGGTACGTCAGTTTCTGATCGCACCATCCGTCGCTTTTTGAGCAAAAGTGGGCTCCATGGAAGAAGACCCAGGAGGACTCCACTTTTGAAAGAAAAAACATAAAAAGCCAGACTGAAATTTGCTAAAATGCATATTGACAAGCCACAATCCTTCTGGGAGAATGTCCTTTGGACAGATGAGTCAAAACTGGAGCCTTTGGCAAGTCACATCAGCTCTATGTTCACAGACGAAAAAATGAAGCTTTCAAAGAAAGAACACCATACCTACAGTGAAACATGGAGGAGGCTCGGTTATGTTTTGGGGCTGCTTTGCTGCGCCTGGCACAGGGTGCCTTGAATCTGTGCAGGGCACAATGAAATCTCAAGACTATCAAGGCATTCTGGAGCGAAACGTACTGCCCAGTGTCAGCTCTGTCTCAGTCGCAGGTCATGGGTCCTCCAACAGGATAATGACCCAAAACACACAGCTAAAAGCACCCAAGAATGGATAAGAACAAAACATTGGACTATTCTGAAGTGGCCTTCTATGAGTCCTGATCTGAATCCTATCGAACATCTATGGAAAGAGCTGAAACTTGCAGTCTGGAGAAGGCACCCATCAAACCTGAGACAGCTGGAGCAGTTTGCTCAGGAAGAGTGGGCCAAACTACCTGTTAACAGGTGCAGAAGTCTCATTGAGAGCTACAGAAAACGTTTGATTGCAGTGATTGCCTCTAAAGGTTGTGCAACAAAATATTAGGTTAGCGGTCCCATCATTTTGTCCATGCCATTTTCATTTGTTTTATTATTTACAATATTATGTTGAATAAAAAATCAAAAGCAAAGTCTGATTTCTATTAAATATGGAATAAACAATGGTGGATGCCAATTACTTTTGTCAGTTTCAAGTTATTTCAGAGAAAATTGTGCATTCTTCGTTTTTTGTGGAGGGGTACCAACAAATTTGAGCACGTCTGTATATTTTCACTAAATGTAATTAAAATTGTATACGTTATATGTTTAAACTGTACAACGGCTGTGCCAACAAAAACATAGAAGAATAAAAGTAAACAGCAACTGCGTTTCCTGCCTGACGTCACAAATGCCGCCGTGACTGTCATTTACTGTCCCGGATGTACCTTATTTGTGCAAGATATCTACCTGTGGAACAGGAAAAATACGTATTAAATGGTACTGTATTAAACTGTACATATTATTATTATTAATTTCTTACCAGACGCCCTTATCCAGGGCGACTTACAGTCGTAAACAAAAATACATATTAACCGCAAAAGACCTGCCTGTGGAACAAGAAAACTGTCCGTATTAAAAAGGATCAGTTATAAGTGGAGTGCACCTGTATCTAAAATCGGAGAAAAAAAATAGAAGGCTTATCTCTGAAAATGACTGGAATTACATTATTTTGAGAGTACATTCTTGCTCTGTCTGTGCCCAGCATGGGTTAATTCAGTTCAAAGTTTTACATTGTATTCATCTATCTAAACTGAAATAGGCTAAGATCTATCCAGGCTTAGACCTGACCGGTGATAGATGTAAACAAGCTCCAGCGTCCCTCTTGCATATGTTTTGGTCCTGTCCCAGAATGGGTCCCCTATGGACTTCTATTTTTAAGACATTCTCTATAATTGTGCAGACACATATTGAGCCCCCTGATTGCACTCTTTGGTGTAACCATATCTTTTTTTTAAATGATTTTCATTATTTTGAAATTAATTTGATTCTCTCTATAGGTTTGATGAACAGAAAGGGCTACATCTAGGATGTACTTACAGGAATGACAAACACACAGTGTAACGACCCAAGGATCTGCTTTACTACAACGGGACATAATTGTTTGTTCACAGAGTTCTGGAATGTTCTTTGGTCCAGAGCCTGCAGCAGGTGTTCAGTGACACCAGAACCGACAGAGTTTCCACGAATCATGAGCTCAGCTTGCAGATTGGAGGGGCCTACCATTGCAAGGAAAAGAAAGGGATCAAGAGTTTGCAGAACTGGGGATGGGTGGGGCAGATTGTGCATGCTTGGGAATGGTGGGTGATATGCTGGGGGCATGGATTGGACGAGAGCATATAAGGAGAGAGGGCATGGTGCGGAACAGATCAGGGATTCGAGCACTAGGGGATACTCTGTTCAATTTGATTACACTTAGTTTGGCGTAGCACACGGCCTACAGTGTGCTTTACTGTGTGCTTTACTTTTGTTTCTACAGTCTGTGTAACACTACGTTGCTCAGCTGTTCCTGTACTACTTGCTTGAAAGCAGCACGCTTTACTTGCTTAGTATAGAATCCCTGCCTGCAATAAACTGTTGAATTTGAGAACCTGAATATCTGTGCGAGCCAGCTTCATTTCCCACCTGTTGCTACAATCTCTCTCTCTCTCTCTCTCTCTCTCTCTCTCTCTCGATTACAGTTTTGAAAAATGAAAGTAAGAAATATGTATTACAATGGCTGGTATGCCATCTACTGGTTTTGTCATACATATTAGTAACAATTTGCTTTAATATTATACAAGACATTTATTCTGGATATGCCTCCGTTTCTGAATCACCATCTGACTATATATATAAAATATAGATTTTTTTTATAAAGTGTATATTTACCTTTATGAAGCCTATCTGAGATCATAACTACAGCACTGTTAGTTTTTATCATAGATATATACTGCATGCTTAACGTGGTCTGCATAGAATTGTTTATACTATTGTATAAAACACTGGGTCTACATTGCCTTCAATTGTAACCATCTTGAGAAATTTAACCTTTTGACTAAAAAGCATTGAAATCCAATAAAAGCACACGACACGATACTCGAAAAAGTGTAACATATCCAACTAAAATCTACTTTAGTTGGATATATTATTACATAGTTGGATTTATTATAGTGTTATGACGAACACAGGGTTTTCACGTTCAGATATTCGCTCATAATTTAAGTATTCGTTCGGATATTTGGTCGTTTTCAAAAAGTAATAAAAGCGCCACTATATTGCTCAGAACACAGGCAGAGACAGTATAGCAACGTAGTGTGAAGGGGGCTGTGTGGTCCAGTGGTTAAAGAAAAGGGCTTGTAACCAGGAGGTCCCCGGTTCAAATCCCACCTCAGCCACTGACTCAGTGTGTGACCCTGAGCAAGTCACTTAACCTCCTTGTGCTCCGTCTTTCAGGTGAGACATAATTGTAAGTGACTCTGCAGCTGATGCATAGTTCACACACCCTAGTCTCTGTAATTCGCCTTGGATAAAGGCGTCTGCTAAATAAACAAATAATAATAGCAGCAGGGGCAGGGGGGTGTGGCCCCTGTGTGTGTGCCTTTATTTTACAGCATTTTTTACTTTTTTTTCATTCCTTGCCATTGCCGTTTCTTCATAATAAACAGTTACCAAAGACACGTTTTCAACATGAGGTTTACTTGTGTCTTTTTGTAGCTGAACAAGCAAACGCAAACTGAAATGTAACTTTAAACGCTTCTAATAAAACAAACGTGGAAACGGCTTTGTAAAACGAAGGGGGAAAAATTCACTGTTTTGGTTCTCGTTTATTACATTCCACATAAAAAAAGTTTCAACAAAAAATATATAATATATACAAAAATCACTACACAACATTTCCAGGAAGTTGGGCACTGTTTAAGTGAGGCATTTCATAATGACGTGCTTGCCTTTTTTCTGTCCCATGAGATTCATAAGAACATAAGAAAGGTTACAAACGAGAGGAGGCAATTCAGCCCATCTTGCTCGTTTGGTTGTTAATAGCTTATTGATCCCAGAATCTCATCAAGCAGCTTCTTGAAGGATCCCAGGGTGTCAGCTTCAACAACATTACTGGGGAGTTGGTTCAAGACTTCCACAATTCTCGATGTAAAAAAAGTGCCTCCCATTTTCTGTTTTGAATGCCCCTTTATCTAATCTCCATTAGTGACATCTGGTCCTTGCTTCTTTTTTCAGGTCGAAAAAGTCCCTTGGTTCGACATTGTCAATACCTTTTATAATTTTGAATGCTTGAATCAGATCGACGCGTAGTCTTCTTTGTTCAAGACTGAATAGATTCAATTATTTTAGCCTGTCTGCATTTGACATGCCTTTTTTTTTTTTTGTAGCGAGGTGACCGGAACTGAACACAATATTCTAGATGAGGTCTTACAAATGCATTGTAAAGTTATAACATTACTTCCCTTGATTTAAATTCAACACTTTTTACTATATATTCAAGCACTTTGTTGGCCCTTTTTATAGCTTCCCTAGATTGTCTAGATGAAGACATTTCTGAGTCAACATAAACTCCTTCTTCAATTTCAGGGTCTCCCATATGGTATTTATAATGAACATTTTTATTGCTCTAAAGCAGCACAACGCTTTTTGTCCCAGATAGCTTTCCGTAGAGATCACTATGCGTGCACCACATAATCTAGTTTGTTTACTTTTTGCTGTCTAAAACTTTTAAATAGAGGCTTGAGCTGCTGTTTTGATCCTGTTTATTTTTTTAAACTTATTTTTCTTATATATTAAATCTCACATATCACAGGAGCTCATTTTAATTCGCCATTTTTTAAACTGTCTCACAAGTTCTGGTGAGTCGGTAAATAAGTGCAAGCTATTTTTGTCATTTCTAGCAAATACGAACATCTGATTGTCAAAAAATATTCATTCAAATATTTGGATATTTGTCCCAGCACTCATTTATTATTGTACTACACTTAAATAAGAAAAAAAGGCTGCGATATAGAACTGATGATATAACCACATAATAACCCCACACAGGCTAACCACTATTATTTATTAGCTATTACAGTACTGACTAAAGTTTTCACACGATCGCATTAAAAGTATGGCCTAACTGGGTTCCCGAGTGGTGCATCCAGTAAAAGCACTCGCTAGAGTGCAGGATGCGCTCTATAGCCTGGACGTCGCCGGTTCGGTCCAGGCTATTCCACATCCGACCGTGGGCGGGAGCTCCGAGGGGCAGCGCTCAATTGGCGGCGTCGTCTGGGGAGGAGGTTGGGGTCGGCCAGGGTGTTCTCGGCTCACCGCGCACCAGCGACCCCTGTAGTCTGGCCGGGCGCCTGCGGGCTTGCCTGTAAGCTGCCCAGAGCTGCGTTGTCCTCCGACGCTGTAGCTCTGAGGCGGCTGCACGATGAGTTCGCAGCGTGTAAAAAGCTGGCGGCTGACGGCACGCCCGGAGGACAGCGTGTGTTCATCTCGCCCCTCCCGAGTCAGCGCAGGGGTGGTAGCGGTGAGCTGAGCCTAAAAATAATTGGGCATTTCAAATTGGGGAGAAAATAATAAAAACTGATTGGCAACGACTAAATTTTAAAGAAAAAAAAAAAAAAAAAGTATGGCCTAACTGAAATATCAGAATATATGTAAATCAGTGATTTCAGAAAACTGGGACCAAAATGTTTTACTACCCCTAGAGTACATGGAACTGAAGTTGCCAAGCTCCCACCAAATTTGTGTTGCTATGGCAGCAAGATAAACATTGTGGTCCCTCAAGAAATGTCAACTTGGTCACGCAAAAACATTTAAAAAAAATGTAAATACAAATTATTATTCAAACCATTTTTATAGTGTTTGTGAAGACTTTACCATCTGATCTTGTTAATGATGCAAAAAAATATTATATTTTTTTCTATTTTCTGCCTAGAAATGTAAACAATTAAATACATTGGAATTTTTTGTTTGATTTTACAAAAATAATATATTTTTCAAGATATTTTTTTAAAACTATGCTACTGATGATCTTTAGTGTAGTGGATAAACATAACATTGAACAATTTAAAAAAATGTTGAGCAGTTTTATTGTTATTTTGCAATTTAATCTTGTGGCAATACCGTGACCAAGATGACAAGAATAAGAATTGACTAGTGCCTAGTATTCTTTGAAATTGTTTAATGATTTTTAAATAAACAAAATAGAATTAAAAAACATGAAAATATGTATTTATCAGAGAATATTTTTTAAATGTAACGGTACGAACAAGTGCAATATTGCAACAAGAAAAAAATAAAACATCATCAAGTGCGATATGTCAACAAGATAAATATAAAACAATCTAATACATATTGATATTTTATCAAAAACAAAACTGTTAACAATAATTACACAATGCAAAACATTTTTAAAATTAACATTAAAATATTATAGGGTAATAACTTTCATAATGTAATAAAACTGATTAATGTGGGCTCCCGAGTGGCGCATCCAGTAAAGGCGCTCCGTGTGGAGTGCAGGATGTGCTCTGTAGTCTGGACGTCGCGAGTCCAGGCTATTCCTTTGCCGACCGAGGATGGAAGCCCCCAGGGGGCGGCGCTCAATTGGTCGAGCGCCGCCTGGGGGGGGGGAGGGTTATGTTGGCCAGGGTGTCCTCGGCTCACCGCGCACCAGCAACCCCTGTAGTCTGGCCGGGCACCTGCGGGCTTGCCTGTAAGCTGCCCGAGAGCTGCGTTGTCCTCCGACGCTGTAGCTCTTGGGTGGCTGCATAGTGAGTCTGCAGTGTGAAAAAAAGCGGTTGGCTGACGGCACATGCTTCGGAGGACAGTGTGTGTTCGCCTCTCAAATTTCGGGGGGTGTGTTTCAGTGTGCATGCTACAAAATTGCACTGTATCTACAGAAAACAAAATCCCCCCCCTTCCCCTTAAATAATAATAAAGGCATCAGCTGCATGTCTAAATAATAATTATCCATCCATTTATCATAACTGCTTATTCCTTTAGAGGGTCACGGTGAGCGTTGCCTAACCCGGCAGACACAGGGCAATGCAAGGTGGGACTACACCCTGGACGGGATGCCAGTCCGCCGAGGGCACCACACACACACACACACTCACTCACAGAGGGCAATTTAGTGACCAATCAACCTTGGACTGTGGAAGAAAACACACAAACACGGGGAGAACATGCAAACTCCACACAGACAGACCCCTAGGCCGGATTCGAACCTTGGACCCTGGAGCTGTGAGGCAGCAGCGCTAACCACCACACCACCGTGCCACCCTAAATAATAATAATAATACTAACTCCACTACTAATAATAACAACACTAAAAAGTAGTTTGCAGCACTAGTCACAAGCCATGTCAACTTGGTCACACAGATTTGTATGATAAACTGTGACCAAGTTGACAGTTGACAAGTTTCCCACCAAAAATGACAGTTACAGAAAAGGCCCCATCTCACTGTAACGTTAGACCAAAATATACAAATAACCGTTGCCTTTTCTGTACAGTGAATATTTTAAACAACTTTTGTCAAATTGAGACTAAGGACCAAGTTGACATGTTATGGTTATCAATTCTACATACGTTACATAGATGTGAAAAAAAGAAATAAAAGATAAAAACTTACCAAGCCTCTCTTATCTGATGACCCCAACATTGTAGCTGTCTTTTTAAATTCCTTACTTAAATTGGCGAAATCCATAAACTGTGACCAAGTTGACATTTTTGAGTGACATGATATTTTCAGAATTAAAATGCATTTATTTCTAATTTGACATTTATTTTTATGTTTTGATTGTTTGTTATCTAAAAAGATACAACTGTTTATTATCAGGGAGGCTGAATTGCTTTACAACTTGCAGAAATATTTTTGTTGGTGAGATTCTGAAATATTGGGACTTTAGCTTGGGTCTATTTTAACCATGTTACTGACTTAAGTGTAAATTTCTATAAATTACAATTGTATATTTTTTCTAAATATTATTGCTAATTTGTAGAAAATTGATGCTACTTTAAAAATATAAACATTTAATTAAATGTCAATTTAGGATGTAATTGAAAAAGGACAGCAAAAGTCCTGATTTTCTGAAATTACTGAAATATACATCTCGTAGTAAGGAAACCCGATTTGTCAAGAGCTACATTACAATGATCCTTCTGTGCATAAGATTTCTGTATTTAGTGAGTTGCTGCCATATTAATTCTTAATAGAGTATAGATTTTTACAATGAATAAATAAGTAAGACATGGAGTACAAGTTAAATGTAAACTTACTTCTGACAGATTTTATGAAAAGCAGCAGCTTCTCTGTTGCTATGTCTGCTTTCATCTAAAATCAAAGTATGGAACCTCGACTCTGGCAAAGCATTCACAATTTCTGACTCAACTGGTTCAGTTAGCGTATCCACAAACTGCCAGGCGTAGTTTTTTTTTTATATGACCTGCATCCATTGATACCCCATGCCTTTCCTTCAGCCTCATAGAAAAATGGCAGATACAGTTTTCACACGACGAACAAGTGTTTAATTAATGCTACTATTGTAAAATAAACAAGCAAACAAATAACATTAAATGCATTCCTACATGGACACACGTGTGGCTTTATGGCACAATCTCAAATGCAATAGAACAAAATACCCTATTAAAGTGTCAACAGCATTTAAAGTAGTAACAACAACAACAACAACGAGAGCAATTCTTATCAACAGAAGCATTTGTTTTGTTTGTTGTCAAATGACAGCTCTGAAAGCCTTGGCTCAGACTGTATCTGAGACGGGGTAAACCCCACCCTTGTGTTGTGTGTATTAAATTATTATTTGTTGAATTATTATTTAAAATGTATTGTTTGTGTGTAAAAACACGCCGTTTTATTATTATTGTTTACAGCCTGGATGGGGTTAAAATGCCCCATCCAGATAAAATCGTGAGAATGCGCGGTCAACAGTGTGTGATTATTGACAAACTGGCTGTTGACCACGCATATGGGAAACCCCGTGCCGAATGTGGTTGAGGGGTAAATTAGGTAATTAATAGCCAGTTAATCCCTCTGCCACAATATAAAAACCTGCAGCTTTGGCTGAACGTTGCCTGTGTTCAGAGGCAGAACGAGACTTGAGTCGTGAAAAGTGAAAGTGAAAGTGAAAGTGAAAGTGAAACTAAAACTAAAACTAAAATTTAGATAACAATTGCTACGTGTGCTAGTTCAGGCTAGCGTGATACGTGTGTTCTGTGTCTGTTTGTTAGTCTGTTTGTTTTGGCCACTGTACCGTTTTGTTTTGAGTAGAGTGTTTTGCTCAAACTGTTTATTTATTTAATAAATCAGCGCATTCATATCCCAGCACTCCTGTCTGTCTGTTTTCCTGGCCTGATGTCACCAAATGAGCTATCGTGTTGCAGTATCCTAGCGCACTCTTTACAGGTTGTTTACTTTTTGTGATGGATTTCAACTTGGTAGATGGACTGATATTTGTGGAAGAAGGGTTGTCAGATGTTTTATATCAACACTTTTAAAACATTCTTGGCAAAGAATAGCTGGTGCAGCATCGCTAGAATTTTCGCTAGAATCCTGCAATTATGATGCATCTGTTAATATATGCCGCAGTATTCCAACAGATATTACTGTGTAAACCTAAGCTCAAATACCACCCTAGCACTATTTATTGACTTGTTTGTTATCCCTTTTTTTATCATATTCTCCCACCATTTATAGACACAGACGCTACGTTCCAGACCCATGTTTTTATAGCAGACCCTGCCAAAATCAAACAAACTCACCTCGTTTACACACAACGTGTTTCACAAGCAGGCACGTGCGGTGGCTGTATCATTTACACTCACTGCCAGCAGACGGCTGCAGTTTGCAGGGGTGAAAACATTGGTATCCCGTTTTAGGCAACCTTCCCCTATCTATAGTGAATGAAAAAAGTATTAACAACATGAAGAAGTAAACAACTTTCACATCTGATATCAACATTCTGAGCTTCCAGAAAAACCTGATCCCCGATTCTGAACTGCAGGAGAAACAACAACAAAAAATCCATCCCCGGTTCTGAATGCCCGGTCTCCAATCATCAATTATAATTTCCTTGCGGTCAAGTAAAATTTAAGAGATCCGGTGAGTTTATTACTCGCTATTTAACATGGTAAAATTAAAAATGTATCTTTGGACCAAGTGCTGCTCTGTGCTTTGTCTAATGATTGCGAGCAGACAAAAGAAAAAACAAATAAAACAATGTCATAAAAATATATTTTTTAAAAAGAGCATCAATTTAAAACATGTGTTAAAAGGAGGCCTACTGGTATTTAACTTTTGTTTCTAACAAATAACAATTGAATAGCTTACTTGAGAACATATCTCTCTCTTCAGTCTATCGCTAAAATATGTAAAATAGCTTTTTGAAACTACTAAAAACAAGCATAACGGAACAATAACGTAAAGTTCAAAGAGATTATTGAAGAGTTAATTCGATCAGCTCCATAACAGGGAACCATTTCCCTTATTGAAACCAGCAAAATCATGTTAGCATTTCGAGAAGGCTTTAAATATTTTAAATGCTGTCTAGAATAACCAATGAAGGATTGTTAAAAGAAAAGCCAAGTTTAACATACCCCCGATTCGAATTTCTATTTGTTGTACAAAAGGGATACTGAACACCCCTTTATTCTTCAGACCATTTCCCCTGTGTAAATAATACAATGAATATGTGCATATATGTTTTTTTGTTTGTTTTTTAAATAAAAAAAAACATACCTCCCAAATGTATTAGTTGCCACTTGAATTGGTTTATTTCAAAGTTGTTCCTTCACAGAAATCCTGGTAAATCTAGGACGTACTTTCAAATTTACCTGATGTTTTTTAAGTAGGCGCTGTGGCTAAAACGAAAGTAAAAGTAAAAGCTGTTATTAGAACACGTGACTGGGTGATTCATCAGACTTTTTAATTTGTATATTTACAGTGTGGACTAGAGGCAGAATATGCTACAATTTCCATGTATCCATTCCCAATAACTGTGAATTATCATATGAAAATTGGCTAGTTATTACATAAAGGTTACACTGAGGGCACATTCTCTAGTGTCATGGGCTGCGTTCACGATACGCAGACTTTGCTAAATCTGCGCAGATTCTGCGGAAAACCTGGGTGCGTTCACGACACTTTTTTGCCGGCTAGATTGCAGACGGGAGTCTGCGCGTAACGTCACGGTGTGTGCAGACGGAGCGTGGACAGCTTTGGTAAATGAACAACAGTTCTGAGCAGAACTAAAATGGAGGTGGTGTTGAGAGAAATTCTAATCGCAGAAGTGGATGCAATCGAAGTTCCCTTTGTGCTCGATCAGCCTCATAATTTACAGCATGATCAGAAAATGTATAGTAAAAACAGTCCCTGCTATAAAGAGATAATATAAACGTATGTTTTGTGATGTGAGACAAATTAATGAGTATTATAACGGGCAGGATTCCCCCTGCCCTCTCACAAAGGGGTTGTTAGACAGTACTGTATTTTGATCTGGGACAAAAATAGTTCAAATACTTGCATATATGGTCACATATCTCACTTCAACTACCTGTTATTAAAGCTGATTTATTCTCCTTAATTCAAAGTAGGTTATTCCCTGTCCCTGATAGCCTTTCATCAATACCCAATTACACCTGCTGAAAACAACAGAGCGGTTTTAGGTTCATTTCAACCATTTAGCATTTTTTTTACATGTTTAAACCTTTAGAACAAATATCTGAATATTTGAAAAGTATAATAACTGTGTGGAAAACGAGTCAAATCATTTAAAAGATAATTAATGACATGACTCGAAGGAGATTCACACTCCCTGACTAGGTGGTAGTAGCACATGGAGTGATGATTGTATCTGGTTGCCTACACACTTCTTTGTCAGCGAACTGTCGTCTATTGTTTTGAGCCGCGGCTGCTCCAGCGCAGTACCTCTTGAGAAGCTGCGCGTCTGTGCAGACTTTTAAGCCCGTGGATGAGTGACCTGGTGACGTCTTTTCCGTCTGAGTTCACGCAGACGATGAAATTTGGACAGGTTTTCGGCAAAATCTGCGCAGATTTAGCAAAGTCTGCGTATCGTGAACGCAGCCCCTGTCCAAATTCATCGTCTGCGTGAACTCAGCTGGAAAAGACGTCACCTGGTGACGCATCCACGGGCTTAAAAGTCTGCACAGACGCGCAGCTACGTATGTTTATATTATCTCTTTATAGCAGGGACTGTTTCTACTATACATGTTCTGATCATGCTGTAAATTATGAAGCTGATGGAGCACAAAGGGAACTTCGATTGCATCCACTTCTGCGATTAGAATTTCTCCCAACACCACCAACATTTTGGTTCTGCTCAGATCTGTTGTTCATTTACCAAAGCTGTCCACGCTCCGTCTGCACAGACCGTGACGTTACGCGCAGACTCCCGTCTGCAATCTAGCCGGCAAAAAAGTGTTGTGAACGCACCCAGGATCTGCGTGCCACGAGAGACATTATTGGTTAAATAACATGGGGGATTCCATAAAACTCCCCCCAATTTGAAGCGAGCAACAGTTGCTGGCAACATTATGCAACTTCCGGTAAGACAGTGGAAGAGTCGAAAACGTATTTCAAAATAAATCTCAAATAATCTGCTAAAAAATGCCTTATTGTATTCATCTTTATTTTTGTTTATATTGCTTATTGTATTTATATTTGTTTATATTGCTTATTGTATTTATATTTGCTTATATTGCTTATTTTATTGATATTTGTTTATATTTCTATTCTATTACATATTTTGTATGTAAAAGTCTATCGTGTATATTTCAGCTATTCCTGAAAAGATTTAGGAATGTAACTCAGTAAAAGGGGGGTGAAATGTAATGAACAGACTCATAGTGAATAGAAAATGGGGTTGGTTGTGCCAGATTTACGTCACTGCTATTTTACCAGCATATGACACGTTAAAATCAATGCTGTCGCGCGTAATTTCAAATGTGAGTGCTCAAGTTTCATGAGCACAATATCCATTTATTTTATTTATTTATTTTTTTAATGCTTTTTTACAGATGTACTGAAACAATGGCTTTTAAATGCTATGACACAGTAAGGATTGGAATCTTTCATTTCATTTGCAAATGTGCTTTCCCATGAATATTTCTGGAAAGATCTCCCACATTTTAACTCAAGGAGCCGAGACCAATCTGCCACTGATAAATGGAATGTAGCTGATGGCAGAACTGAACATGTAAAATCACCAAATGTTGCCTTTTGTGATATATTACAATGTAAAGTATCTTGACTAAAAACACGTTCTTCAATTGAAGAATTCTCCACAGATTCCACAGTATATTGCTCACATGTTGGTGTCATGTGTTGTGTATCCACATTTAAATTTGTTTCACTTATGTTTTTAAAGAAACCAAGTGGAATACACAGATCTGTTTGTGTTCCTTTGTTACAAGAACATACATTAACAGTTGTATTTGTAGTGTCACAAAAGACAACATTTGTTTCACTTATGTTTTTAAAACAGTCAAGTGGAGTACACAGATTGTCTGTTTGTGTTCCTTGTGTAAATGAAGAACATACATCAACAGTTTTATTTAGTAGTGTTACAGGATAGTCTGTTTTTTTACCTGTAAATGTAAAACCTTTTTGTACTGGTAGTACCTTTAGCTGGCATGTGTCTGATTTACAGACAAAGCCCATGGTGTCAATATCTGCACCACTATGATTGGGAATGCCAACACATTCAAAATGGTACCATTCATGGCAGATATCGCAGGCTAGCATTGGCCTTTTCCTTTTATTTGGGGATTTACACATACAAAAAGTTTTAGTTTTCTTAGAATAATGTTCTGTGACCCACTGTTGTTTATCATATTTAACATTTAACATTTCAGTTTCCTTTTTATTCCCCCAAATGACTTACCTTGTTCTTCACTATATTCTGTTGTACAATGTACTAGTGTCTCTGTGTTTGAATGTGTTAATACTGTTTTTAAATAATTAATTTGTTCTACCAGTTGGTGTATGTTGTTCCTGTTTTGTTTCCAAATATTATAAAGAAGGTTAGCAGTGTGGATTAGTGGTTAGGGCCCTGGACTCTTGACCGGAGGGTTGTGGGTTCAATCCCAGGTGGGGGACACAGCTGCTGTACCCTTGAGCAAGGTACTTTACCTAGATTGCTCCAGTAAAAACCCAACTGTATAAATGGGAATTGTATGTAAAAATAATGTGATATCTTGTAACAATTGTAAGTTGCCCTGGATAAGGGCTTCTGCTAAGAAATAAATAATAATAATAATAAAGTAAATTACATCTTTTGGCTTCATTGGGGCGTGTGTGAGGCCAATTAAGTAACTCGGCAACCTGCCCCCAAAATTGAAATGTGTTTTTTTTTTTTATTGCTTTGTTTAACATCATGAATGGCATTTGCAATTACTGTGTAATCTTATGTATTTGCTTTTTTTCCTTTATATTTTTGGTGTTTGGTTGGGGTTGGACTTCCTCCCTTAAGTTTAGTAATATTCAGTGTATCATTGTGTATTCATCACACCTGCAGTCCTGCCTCCCTCCTTCACCAAACCTGCAGTCCTACCTCCCTCCTTCACACCTGTAGTCCTACCTCCCTCCTTCACACCTGTAGGCACCTCACCTGTAATCATCCCTGCTTCCTTATTAGACACCTCTTCTTTTCTTCTTACCCCACCTTGCTGTCTCACTGACATCTCTGCCATTTTAGGACCTTTCCTCACCCACCCCTCACCTGCACTCTGGTCTTGCTACCTAGCTGTTACTGCCTCACCGTGACCTACTTAGCTTTAATGTTTTCCCCTTCCGCTTCCCTGCCATCTCAGTAACAGCTCCTGACCCTAGCCTCTCACTCCGAACCACTCCATACGCCTTTGGGTAGCACAGCACCGAAGACATATGGACGTGGTACACGCTACGACCACTCAAGCCCTAAAATTAAAAAAATGATATTATACAATCCACATTAATGTAATGTGATGCAGCTACACATTGAGGAAATGTAATTCAGATAATAGCACCGAAATGACGATCACTCAGATTGTTTTGCATTTTTTATTGTCTAATGCCAAAGAACATCAAATTAAAACAACACAAATTAAGTTTTAATACTTACAGACGTCATCTCCAAGAATAGCTCCTCCGCTGCCTTGTTGGTAGTACCGTGCTTCACCTCTGCCCACTCGAAAGGATCAGCGCTGCTGATTAATGGTGCTGACCCTCTCACAACCAGGCTTGGACTGAGGCCAGGTTTCTTGCTCTGCAAACCTGTTGTTGCTGGTTTGGTCTCTTGTGCAGCAAACAGTTGCTGGTAAGCTGCACACCACATGAGCTGTGCAAGGAGAGGCATGCCACAGTCATCACTGAGATGTACACCACAGATCTGAGCATGTGACATGGAAGTGTTCGGATATTGAGAGATATCGGACCTTCATTCGGGCTGTACAGCGATGGTATTTCTGACGCAACAGATCTTGAAGGCCAACGGTAAGCCAGGTCGGAAAATCTAATACTACCACCTACCAACAAGGAGCTTAAACAGGATTACAATAACATAAAAGGAATACAAATCCCTATTGTTTTCAATTACAATTTTTTTTTTTTTTTTTTGTGAAATAATTACATTTAACCCCTTTTTATTGAGTTACAATCCTTAATTTTTTCAGGAATGGCTGAAACACATAATCTACCACCCAAAATGTCATATTTTCAGCGCCCGGGCACTACTAAAACCCCAGCAACAATAGCAGTGATGTAAATCTGGCACAACCAACCCCATTTTCTATTCACTATGAGTCTGTTCATTACATTTCACCCCCCTTTTACTGAGTTACAATCCTTAATTTTTTCAGGAATGACTGAAATATACAGGACAGATTTTTACACACAAAATATATAATAGAATAGAAATATAAACAAAGAAATACAATAAGCAATATAAACAAAATTAAAGACAAATACAATAAGGCTTTTTTTTGCAAATTATATGAGACTTTTATTTAAATACGCTTTCGACCATCTCCGACTGACTTACCAGAAGTTGCATAATGTTGCCAGCAACTGTTGCTCGCTTCACACAGGTCTAGCGTTACTCTCATATAATGCAGTTGGAGGAGAAAGAAGCAGCAAACAGAACAGCACACTTACCAATTGGAAGAGAAAGAACAGTACAAAAATAGCAATATTTCAAGTCTACGTGGAAGATCTATAATAAATATCCGTAGGTAATTACATATTTTAAAACAACCTTATATATTTGTATGTGATTATATGTATATGCAATAAAAAATGCAGTAAAATAAATATAATTTCATTAAATAAATAAATTAAACTTTGTGTACATAAAATGTATTTTATTATTTTCTTTTTATCCACCCATTTTTGCATTGTGTAATTAATGCTACTAATAAAGAACTAACTTTTTCTGTACTTTATTAGCTATGGATATTCATCAGGTGTACAGTAGTGGTAAACAGCACAAGACCAATATGTGGCCAAGATCAGCAGTCACCAACCACTACCACAAGGCAGCTTTCCCTGGGAATGCAGGAAAGAACTCAAAGGTTTTTAAAGAACAAGCATAATCTATCAATTCATTTTTTTATTTAGAGATTGTTTTTAAATAAAATGATCTGGCTATTTTGTGTTCTTTATTTGAGTTTGTTATGGTTTTTGGCGACTCGCATCTGAGGAGCCTGGTAGATGGTTACGTTCAGATGCCCAAGGGTGAACTGCACTTTGGATAGAGCTGCACTTCAGGTGCTTGTGCAGCTGCACTCAGTAAAGAAGTGCTGAACGAAACCCTACCTGAAGAGCCGGACCTGGTGTGCCTTATTGCAGCAGGGAACAACCTCTCGAAAAACAGCATCCAACAAGCAGGGAAGGAGTTTGCCAGCCTTATCCGTTCAGCCCAGGGCAGATGGAATAAGGTCATAAATTGAACACTTTATTATTTTTATTTTTTAAATAAATAAATACATACATACAATGTTATTATTCTGTTTTTAAAAGGTAGTGGTAATTGATTTTCCAAACCGGCTGACATTGGAGTTCCTGTATCAAGACAAGAGTACCATCAATTTGCAGCCAGCATGAACGTAAGGTATGTAGGAGCGTTGAAATAACCCACACCAATTAGCAATTATGGTGATTATTGATAATATATATATTTTTTTCATGGTTTTGTTGTTTGGAGTATACCCACCTACCCACTTTCTCTTGGTGGTTTATAGGTTCAATCACTAGATCACGCTTTTTTGTGACGGTTCTGACATTTGCATGATATTAGTACTATCCATTAAATCCTATTTAACTCTTCCTAGAGGTACCTCTCTACTGTAGATCACTTCCCTGCAAGGAGCTCTGACCTGTGGTGCCGTGACGGGGTACATCTAAGTGATGACCATGGAATGCCCATCTTTGCCCAGCTGATCTGGTGTGCAGCTTACTTTCAGCTGAAAGTTCCACAGGGGATCAAGACCACCCCGGCTGCACCTAGATGTGCATTCCGCAGAGTGACCCCACGGCTAGTGGTGACAGGGACACCAGCTGCATCATCACAGAGACGAGATCCTTACTCATGGGCTGAGGTGACAAGAGGACAGAGTAAGAAGATGTCGAATAGCAATTGCAGACGGTTCCACTCTGTAAGTATAACATACATTTTTTTAAATTCTTTGCACTAAGATATTGCATTAACAAAGATTTATGTCAGTTGAAATGTCGTTAATTATAATTAATCATTTTTAACCCATACCACATGCTAAAATAAATTAATTGATTGGATTACTATGTAATATTTTTTATAAAAAAACATTAATGTTAACTTGTGTTTTTGTAATACAAAAGTTAAACTGCACACATTTGTTTCATCGAAAAAAAAATCCAATACTTAACAATAACAGGAAATATATTTTATCATCCTTTAATTCTACAGCTTTTACATTTGTTGTGCTATTTGTTTTTCTTGTTATGTTTTTCATGGTAAATGCCATCAATAAAAATGCTTATCAGTAATATATTTTTATTGTCTTTTTTTATATAATTAAGTGTGTCTGATATAAATCTCACTTTAATTAAAGTGTGTTATATCTATTTTTTGTTTTTACCATCGAGTTATGTTTTTATCCACTTTCAGGATGTGAATGGTGGCAATGTTTGCAGCATCCTTGACGTAGATGTCGTGTGCTACCGTAAGACATACAGGCCAGGTCAGAGAGAGGTGCCAGAGCAAGAGAGGGGAGAGAAAGGGAAAGGAGAAGGGAAAGAGAAAGGAGAAAAAGATAAGTGTGACAGTTCAGAGAAGGTCAGGTAGATGTGAAGGGATAGTAGCAGGTAAGATGGCAAGGAGAGGTGAGGTAGGACGGACAGGAGGTGAGGCAGGATGGAGAGGAAGTGAGGCAGAGAAGGTGAAGCAGGACAGAGGAGATGAGGCAGGACGGAGAGGTGAGGCAGAAAAAAGAGGAGGTGATGCAGGAGAGAGAGAAGATGAGGCAGGATGTGGAGATGGTAAAACAAACTATAATTCTATTAATAATCCAGATTTTTGTTCTAGACTTTGTCTGAAACTAAAAGGAAGCAGTGGTATTAAGCATAATAAATGTAAAGGAAAGAAAAATAATTTGGATTACAAACAAATAGCAAATGCAATACATTACATAAAGGAAACTACTGATATAGGCATAAATAACATGGAATTTTGGCAATCAGTAGCAAAATCTATGAATTGGCCACACACACGACTTGCAGCTTCCAGAAGGAAACAGGTACTGCTGTCTAGAATATGGGAAGAAAATAGAAACAACATACACACACTTGTAGAGGAGGTGAATATTTTAAAATCAGAAAATAATGTAGACAATGTTAGTACACTAGTACATGTAAAATAATGTGTAAAAAAATAATGTAATTGTATGTAAAAATAATATGATATCTTGTAACAATTGTAAGTCGCCCTGGATAAGAGCATCTGCTAAGAAATAATAATAATAATAATAATAACACATGTTGAAATTGATACAAATGTTTTATTTTATGAAGAAACTCAAGAGAAATGTCAAAGAAACCAAAAAGTTAAAAGAAAAATTTATAAAAAAAAAGACTTTGATAGTGATGAGTGGGTCACAGAATCAGTGTTAAAAATATACACATATATATATATATATATATATATAGTAGTGTGCAAAAGTTTTAGGCAGGTGTGAAAAAATGCTGTAAATTAAGAATGCTTTCAAAAATAGACATGTTAATAGTTTATATTTATCAATTAACAAAATGCAAAGTGAGTGAACAGAAGGAAAATCTACTTCAAATCAATATTTGGTGTGACCACCCTTTGCCTTCAAAACAGCATCAATTCTTCTAGGTACACTTGCACAGTTTTGAAGGAACTCGGCAGGTAGGTTGGCCCAAACATCTTGGAGAACTAACCACAGTTCTTCTGTGGATTTAGGCAGCCTCAGTTGCTTCTCTCTCTTCATGTAATCCCAGACAGACTCGATGATGTTGAGATCAGGGCTCTGTGGGGGCCATACCATCACTTCCAGGACTCCTTGTTCTTCTTTACGCTGAAGATAGTTCTTAATGACTTCGCTGTATGTTTGGGGTCGTTGTCATGCTGCAGAATAAATTTGGGGCCAATCAGATGCCTCCCTGATGGTATTGCATGATGGATAAGTATCTGCCTGTACTTCTCAGCATTGAGGAGACCATTAATTCTGACCAAATCCCCAACTCCATTTGCAGAAATGCAGCCCCAAACTTGCAAGGAACCTCCACCATGCTTCACTGTTGCCTGCAGACACTCATTCGTGTACTCTCTCCAGCCCTTCGGCGAACAAACTGCCTTCTGCTACAGCCAAATATTTCAAATTTTTGACTCATCAGTCCAGAGCACCTGCTGCCATTGTTCTGCACCCCAGTTCCTGTGTTTTCGTGCATAGTTGAGTTGTTTGGCCTTGTTTCCACGTCGGAGGTATGGCTTTTGGCCATAAGTCTTCCATGAAGGCCACTTCTGACCAGACTTCTCCGGACAGTAGATGGGTGTACCAGGGTCCCACTGTTTTCTGCCAATTCTGAGCTGATGGCACTGCTGGACATCTTCCGATTGCGAAGGGAAGTAAGCATGATGTGTCTTTCATCTGCTGCAGTAAGTTTTCCTTGGCCGACCACTGCGTCACGGTCCTCAACGTTGCCCGTTTCTTTGTGCTTCTTCAAAAGAGCTTGGACAGCACATCTGGAAACCCCTGTCTGCCTTGAAATTTCTGCCTGGGAGAGACCTTGCTGATGCAGTATAACTACCTTGTGTCTTGTTGCTGTGCTCAGTCTTGCCATGGTGTATGACTTTTGACAGTAACTGTCTTCAGCAACCTCACCTTGTTAGCTGAGTTTGGCTGTTCCTCACCCAGTTTTATTCCTCCTACACAGCTGTTTCTGTTTCAGTTAATGATTGTGTTTCAACCTGCATATTGAATTGATGATCATTAGCACCTGTTTGGTATAATTGTTTAATCATACACCTGACTATATGCCTACAAAATCCCTGACTTTGTGCAAGTGTACCTAGAAGAATTGATGCTGTTTTGAAGGCAAAGGGTGGTCACACCAACTATGGATTTGATTTAGATTTTTCTTCTGTTCACTCACTTTGCATTTAGTTAATTGATAAATATAATCTATTAACATGTCTAATTTTGAAAGCATTCTTACTTTACAGCATTTTTTCACACCTGCCTAAAACTTTTGCACAGTACTGTATATAGTAAATGAAACGCTGCTACACAGGTTCGTTGCCACTTAAAAAATACAACCCAACACACTGAATGGAGTTTTTAAGCGCTGAAGCTCTATTTTTAATTGAACACAAAAACAAACAGAACAGAAACAAAAACCTAACTCCGCTTTGGAGCGCTAACTACACAGGGTATTTCCCTAACTCACTCGCAGGATGGCTAAGCCGTTTACCTGGCACCTCAAAACAAAACACACTTTTAACACACCACTTTTCCTCGACTGCTCGGACGCAGAGCTCCACACTACTGCCTCCTTCTACTCAGCAGCCGCGTGCAGACTGGCTGCACGTCTTAAATACCCTCCCGTAAATAACTAACAAACAATTAACAAATTAAATTAAACAATAAAACAATTAACAAAAGGCGCAATCTTTTCTTCCGGGAGGTTTTAACCCCCCCCTGCTGTCTCACATCCCGTTGCCTTACTATATATATATATATATATATATATATATATATATATATATAGTGTTTATAAATCACCCAATAAAAGTAAAAGACCAATGCTATCTTGTGACATTTGTAACCAGTGGTGCGATTTTGATTGCTTAGGTATTCCCTTAAACACAGATAGCAGCTCGGACTCATTTGGTTTTGTCTGTAGTTTAGAGACATGTCAGTTACAAGTAAATGCAGCACATACAGGTTTTACTTTCACAGGTAAACAAAGAGTACCCTTTAAAACTGACAGCACATAATAAAAGCAATATTCATGATTGCAATCAAATTAAACAGTCACAATCTAGTTAACGAATTAAGCTCTTCAAAAATAAGTAGAGGTGTACAAACAGGTAAAAGATAAAATAGAGAAATCGCTTTCCAAGGCATTTGATGTTGTTGAGTTAAACTCTTTTATAGCTGTACCAAGTTTTAAAAACAGTACAGCAACACAGGAATCAACCGACTATGATCGCATTGACACTGATCTGGACAGCAAGCATAATGTTGATGTCTCTGAATTCGATTTTTCAGATGCAGATGAAAATGTTAATAGAGGAAACAGGAATGGTACTGTAATAATATTGATAATGTTTCCTATTCTTTTGAAATAGTGAAAAAAATGATTTCAAAATCATTTCTAATAGTTGCATATGATTTCATGTCATCTGAAGAAATTATTATTTATTTCTTAGCAGGCGTCCTTATCCAGAGCGACTTACAATTGTTACAAGATATCATATTATTTTTGCATACAATTACCCATTTATACAGTTGGGGTTTTTACTGGAGCAATCTAGGTAAAGTATCTTGCTCAAGGGTACAACAGCACCTGGGATTGAACTAACAACCCCCCGGTCAAGAGTCCAGCGCCCTAACCACTACTCCACACTGTTGCCCCATACAAAAGTATTGCACAACAGAAGTTATGCATTCTTGTTCTATTCAGTGCAAGCAAGTGGTAATTGTAATTAAACCAACCTATTCCTCTTGAAATTAAAAACGTACCATTTAATTTGACAAATGAGGATATAGAAATAATACGTAATGGAAATTGGTTAAATGACAACATTATCGATGCATACCTGTGCCTTTTAAGTAGTAATTTCACAGACAAAAGTGTGTTAAATATTCATTCCATATTTGTCTGTCAAAATTTGAATAGTCTCTATTGTGATGACATTGAAGTACTGCCAAAACCCCTCCAAAATGTTAGGAATTGGTGGTGCTTCAAAACTGTTCTTGTTCCTGTTAATATAACCCCACTAGATACTTATTGCAATCGATATGATGATGCAAACAAGGCAAAATGTACAGCATTAAAAATATATATAATGTACTCTTTAAAAACATATGAAAAGGAAATTCAAAATATACTTCCCTCATTACAAAGATACATCACCATTCAATACTTGGCACTATATGGTGTTGTTCCTAACATAACATTTTCTTTAGAATTTTGTCATAGGTGTTCCCGTTTTCAAAAACAGTCTGACAGTAGTAGTTGTGGAGTATATGTATGTTTGTTTTCAAAAACATTGCTATTTGGTGGTAATCACACTGCACTGTGTTGCAATAAAATGAGGGAACTTTTAATATATGAGTTAGACCTCCAAGGAATTATTCCTGTATAAATAAATTTTAAATTAATCAAAAGTTATGTTCCTCTGTGTTCCATATCTCAAAATTAATATTTCAAGTGCTTAGTTTTTTCTAGTTCTCACAGTGTTTTGTTTTTTAGGACATAGTGGATCTGATCTTCTTCACTGTTATACTTGATCCTGTGCAAATATTTTTTTATATATATTTTTAGCATGCCCTGGAGAAGGGGGCTGTTGAGAGCCGAGGACTTCTGGAGATTTCCTCAAATTAGAAGTGAGGTTTTTTCTCCCCCCAGTGCTGTTAACAGTAGTCTAGTTAGCTTAAAATTCACTTTACAAATTAAAGCACAGGTAATTCAATTTAAAAGTGTGGTGTCATCTTTATTTTCTGTACCCCCAGTGGGTATACATTACATTCCACCCCACTTTCATAGATGCACAATCTTTAGTTTTGTCAGGAGTGGGTCTTGAGTGTGCCCAGCATCTGAAAATGAAGGGAAAATGGCTGTTTTAACTAGACACCTGACATAAAAAGTAGTGTTGCTAGTACAGTAACGTAAATCTTAAGTAAGTAACTATTTTCTGGACCCCCAGTGTGTCTACATTACATTGCACCCCACTTTCTATGTGTATATAAACTATATTTTTTGTGCTGGATACGGCACTTTTATTTTGATACCTTGCCTCCGCTGAGCTGTTTTGAAAACCGGAAGTAATCATCTTATTGTTGCTTATTGTTGCTAGCTTCACATTGCTCTGCCCGTCTCTGCCTGCATCATCCACCCCTACGCTCGTCTCCGACCAACCGGTCCCTGTAATCAGGTAGAGACCCTGTCGTCAGATTCAGCTGCCCCAGCGCCTTTGGGAACCAGGCCAGTTCTTCCCAGGCCGGGAAGTGTTTAGAGGGGGGCAATGTAGTGCTGGTTCAGCTGATTTGCAAGACATTGTGGGAATGGACCTGATTATGGACTGGGGAAGGGGATGGGAGTACTTTGTAAATAATGTGCATTTGTAAACTGTTATTCTTGTTCAGATCTGTTAGCGTTCTCTGTGTTTTGGTGCTCGTGTGACTGAAAGCTGAGAGACTGCCTGTGTGTGAGTGTGTCCCAGAGGGCGGTGGGAGCAGGTCTGACACTACCAGTCAGAGATAGGGAGTGTTAGACCAATGAGTGAGGAATGGGGAGGGACTTAGGGGTATATGTGAGTTTAAAGAGAGAAGTGGGATTTATTGGTGGGAGAGAGAGAGTTGAGAGAGGAGAGGAATGAGAGCCATTGTTCGCTAAAAGTTCACAAAAATAATAAACACAGCGGTTTACGACTGCTTTGGACCGCAACTTGTCTCTGTCACATTATATCCTAGAAATCCCGCAGCTCAGTGCTACACTATATATGACGGAGAGTTTAGACCTTTTTTAACTTTGAGATATTCTCCATGTATACATTTTAATCTATAAACTATGCTGCCGCTTCCTTTCCGTAATTATGTAACCTTTCCACAGACCACCTGAAGGGAGCTGGCGGACCACAGATTGAGAGCCGCTGTATTAGATTACAGTTATTGTGACAGGCTGGCGTGTGTGGATGATGTCAGAACCGGAAGAAGCACAGACAGTCAGGACTGCGAGGTATGCAAAGCGCTGATTTGTGTATTTATTAATCAAAATAACAAAACAAAAGGTTCGAAAAAAACACAAACACTTTCACAAAACACAAAGGCTCATTGGGCAAAATAAATAGACAAAACCAAACAAGTATCGTGCTGGAGTACAACCAGCATGGGTAACAACTGTTCTTAGATCCGTTTCTTTCTCTCACGACCCACGTATCTCATTCCGCCTCTGAACACACTTACCCCTTTCTCACCCGTGATCACCCTATCTATACACCTGTGGCTGGAGCTTTAATTAATCATTTAATCATGTATTCAATTCACAGCTCCAGCCACATTCCCACGTGTTTTTTACAGGGAGGATTTTAACTGCCTCCCTGTCACCTCTATTCCACACACACACAAACCCACATCCCCGTGCTCACGTACTAATATACATGAACTCACCCATGACACATAACCCAAACTATACAAAATAAATAAAAAATACACAAGTGGTATAATTCCTGAATACAGTGCTGACTTCACAGTTTTCTGTTTTATTTTATCCAAACTTGAGTGAACATCTAACACATCTTCTGACATCCTGTTTTTATTCATGTATTCAGCTGATAGTCTCTATTAACATTTAGTTTTAGAGTTAGATTCAACTGTCTGAAGCAATAATGTAACAACAATCTAACGCTAACATACAAAGTATAATTCTCCAGTTGCTGAATAAGTAGTATAATTTGTGTTACCAATTTTTAATATATTTTTAGTCTTTCAAACTATAAACATTAAGAACAGTTTTGTGTTACAATATATAATTTCTTGATCACATTAACAGGAAGACAGCACACAAGAACACTTTTGCTAAATAGGGAACAACCATCAAAATAATTAAACGGAGAACTGTATTCTCAACAAGGGGTTTTGAGTGGTTTTATATATTTAAATTTGACTTTAATAACAAAAACAATATGGTGGGTGATAGTTCATTTTATCATAAATTTAATCTAATTCTGTTATTTCTGATTTAAAAAAAAGTTAATCGCTTTAAATATGGTAAAGCATTATAAAAAAAAAAAACAAAAAAAACATAAAGCATGATAAATGTCAGTTCTGGTCTTGTTGCTTTATTGGGGTTGTTTTGATGGAACCTAGCCATGCTTATTTGATAGGTGCATGTTATTTGAATGGTTAGTCATAGGGCAGGAGAGACTTGTTCTCCTGGGAGAAGGCAGTGTACATGTGAGACAACTCCTTGTTTGCAACTTTTATTTCTTTGAAAGGTCCTTATGTCACAAGTGATGGCTTTTAATGTCTGTATTTTTGTTGTGTGTTTTTATTAGTGAATCTGTTGTTTTTAAACTGCTGCTTGTTCTCCTGTGCACTGTGATCTGACATTTGGGTTAAGCACTTTCCCCACAGTTAATAGGAAGTCCCCACCTTACCTGCCAGTCCAGCCAATGATAGTCATGGGAAGTGTTCTGGGAAGAAGCACACAATGTGTCTGGAAGAATAGCGAGGAGATAGCAGTATTGGAAAGGAACAGCAGCACGGAGAACACTCTTGGGAGCAGTCTAAGGCTGACTGCAGGAACGGGTTTGGATTTTTTTTTTTCTCTATTTGGGACTTTGTTGCAGCGGAACTTAGTTAGGATTTTTATATGGATTGTTTTGTGTTTTTTTGGGGGGATTTTGTTTTATCACCTGCCACTGTTGGACTGTGTTGGAGCTACTTTTTTGTGTTAATGGGTTGGTGTAGAGAATTATTGACACTGAAGACATTTTTTGGTGTACAAACCAATAGATTTTTAATTTTGGGTAACTGCCTTGCTGTGACTGGTTGGCACTCCTTGGACAATCCATTCCCAAGTAGATTCAAGGTCGTGGTCCTGGGAGATGGCCAAGGGTCTGAGGGCGAGACAAGATAACATTATTTTATTTGCACTTTAATCATTCCCAGAAATGCTCTAACTTTTTAATATTTTTGTACTTTGCACTTACCTACGCTGAGCGATCTCTTTTTAGTCCTACCAGGAAACGCTCAAGGTTGTCCCAAGGTTTGAGGTCCAGCATCCGGGTCTGGAGATGCTTACCAGTCAGCGCGGAAGGTCGAGGTCCAGCGCTGGTCTCAAGCGTGCCACGTCGGGGTTCCAGGAACGGCGGCGAGAGAGAAAGGAGACATGCGGGGTTTAAAGATAGGCTAAGGAGAAGTAACCAGAATCCCTGGGTAGAGGTGGTAATTCTACTTACCTGAGTGTACGTTTCCTGACAGCCATTTTCTTTGCCCCGTTCCTTTCCAGGTTCATCGAAGGTGTTGGCCGGTTGGTGGTTGGAAGTCCAGGCGGTGGGCGTGTTGAGGTCTGTGGCGGGTTGGGGCTGCGAGGAAAGCGGACATCGGGGAGAGAGGCCTCTTGGGACCCCCTGGAGCTATCAGAGACTGATTCCTTCTTTTGGGCTTATCTGCCATTTTGGACAGTAACTTTTTTTTATTATTTTTTTTGAGAACTACCAACAGGAGGGGACTGCCTGGTGTGATTTTTATTTTTTTGTGGCTTTCCCTATTTTTATTTATTTTTTTAAACTTGCTGCGGTGTGGTTTTTAGTATTCTACTTTAACCCGGTTGAGAAATAAAAATTGTTTTTACCTATCCAAGCATTCAGTATGTGTATATTGGAACCCAGGGAGAACAAGAACCTGCATAGGGGTAATTACTATCTACTTGGTCAGCAAGGTCCTTGTCCTTGCCAAACCCAAGGTGGCGTAGTCATTACAAATTCTACAGGCAGGTTTACTACAGTCACCCTACCTGTGACACTTACTTTTCCTGTATGCTTTCTCAATAAAATTTTATAACTGAAAATATTTGCCTATTTAACCTATTATATCATATTGACATAGATAATGCACATTTTCCTTAAATGACAACATGTGTTTCATATCATCCTCTCAGAAAATGGTGTCACATGAGGGAACAAGTGGATTTGTTAACTGGATCTTCAAAGAATATTTGGAGCTGCAACCTAAACAAAAAATATTTGTAAAATACAAACTGTACTTGAGGTAACTAACTTGCTTTAGTTAGTTACCATTGTGTTCAAGGCACTTGTAACTGTAATGGATTACCTTTTAAAAGTAACTACCTCAACACTGGCTAAAAAGTAAAAAAAAAAAAAAAATTGCTGCAATATAATATAAACCACCAAATAAATGTAGCTTTGTAACATAGAGGCAGCAGTGTGGAGTAGTGGTTAGGGCTCTGGACTCTTGACCGGAGGGTCGTGGGTTCAATCCCTGGTGGGGGACACTGCTGCTGTATCCTTGAGCAAGGTACTTTACCTAGATTGGTCCAGTAAAAACCCAACTGTATAAATGGGTAATAGTTTGTAAAAATAATGTGATATCTTGTAACAATTGTAAGTCGCCCTGGATAAGGGCGTCTGCTAAGAAATAAATAATAATAATAATAATAGACCCGTTGTGATATAAAACAAAGTATGTACTTAAGTGTTAATAAAGGATTATAATTCTTAGTTTAAAAGGTGTGTGTAGTGTGTGCCTGGCTTATATTGGTTGTAAACAAGTGCTCCCCTTTATTTTCTTGGCAGAAAAAAAAACATTTATTAATAGCAAAAACTGTTTAAAAACATTTCTAATGACTCAATTTGGACACATAATTTGCTTACAAAACAAGTAATGGAATGAAGGTAAGCAATGTCAGTATCATTTTAAAGGTTACAGGTTTTGCAAAAAAAAAAAAAATGACATCAGAAATAAAACATCATGCTTTCTTTACTGAGTATTAAAAGAAATCATTTTCACAGGATAGAGGTGAATACAAATAATTCACTTTGAATAAACAGGATTTACATCCTTAGAACTATACACCTATGATTTGAATTTTGCATGGGGATCGTTATGATTTTTATGAAGGGGTCTCAGCCTCCACCTCTCCAGAATCTGGTCCACTTGAGCTGAAATGACCTATGTGTAATGCAATCTCAAGAGCTGCTTTACTATAGAAAATGAGCCCAGTGTTTGTGTGAACCAGTTTAAACTGTATTTCAGTGTAACCTTTCCTAATTTTCTCATTAAACTGCAAATGTTAGATTTAGTCTTTAATTAAAAAGGCCATTATTTATTTTATAGTTATTGTAATTAGTACAACAGTTACATGAAGTTAATTATTTAAGAAACCTTGTCAAGAAGAACACTGACAATTGATCCGCGGAAAGGCACACATTAACCACTTCGTGAATCCGACACGTTGGTGGCTCCGTGGTTACATTTTATGATGTTCTTTCTAAACAGAGCAGTCTGTTTTTGGTGACACTCCTTTAGTTGTAACATTTATTTAAACTGTATTGCAGCATAAATTGTAGGCCTATTTCTTTTTTCAATCTGTCTCTTCTTGTTTTCAGAGAAATCAAGATCAGCATAGCAAGAACTGGGTTCCTAAAAACAAGGAATAAAATAGAGATATTCGTGTTATAAAATATACTACATTTTATGTTGCGTTTGTTAAGTGCCTTTAAAAAATCCACAACTTCATTAAAAAAGATAACACACCTGTAACAGAAACACCAAATCCACAAAATGGACAACCCAGGGGTTTAAGTTTGCTATAAGTAGTTAGATTTCAAATTAATCAAATCTTTCTACAGTGCAACCAAGACATATTTAAGTACCAGTTTAAAACATTTCTATAAACAATTTGCAATATATTTTAAAGTATGCCATTTTAATAAATACATATAATGTAAACGATATACCTTCTCTATGTCCTTTCAGATCCTTTTATAACCACACAGACACGCAGAATTGAATTGTAAGCGCTGTCGGGCACTTGTTTAAAAAAAACTAGCTCTGTTCGAGCCTAACTAAAACTCACTGGAACTCACTTCCTAGCACGGGACGGATACACTGTTTACCCGTTAAAACAAAACACACGGTTTACATAAATACAATACAATACAATACAATACAATACTTACACCGTGACTGCTCGGACACAAAGTTCTCCTTCCCATGTTCTTCTACTCAGCACCCCCTCGTAGCCTGACTACTGCCTTTTTATATTAATCAGCTGGTTTCAATTAAACAATAATTACCAGCTGAACTTAATTAACAAATAATAAAACAATGAACGAATACTGTTTTTTTTAGCAGGTAGGGTTTTTAACCCCCTCCCTGCTGTGCTAGAATATTGACAAATATATATATTTTTATATGAAATAAATATATATTGGAAGTTTAATTGTAGAGCTTGACTCCGGTGAAGTTAGGTTGATTTTGGATATTGGATATTCAGGTGGATATTCAGTATTCGCGCAAAACACTAATATTTCACCCAATGAAATATGTTATTCTAAGGAGTAATCTAAGCCATGTCTCGTTGATTTGCGACTAAGCAATCTCTAGTTATGAACATGACAAATACGCATTCATATTCACTTTACATTGTACAGTAGGTAACGTTATATAATGGTTCATAGCTCCTACATAAAGACTCATAAATAACTGCAGCTATGCACTTTGTTTTATTTTTATTTTATTCACGAATTTCTCAAGCATTGTATTAAGACTTGCTGTATGCAACATTTTTGGCCATCAACAAACATGCCATTTCTATATAAATTCTCTACAGTTTTTAAAACGTTTTGTTTGTTTAGTTATAGGAAAATCATCACGTTTCAAAGCAAAACCTGGCGTTTATTATTATTATTATTATTATTATTATTATTATTATTATTATTATTATTATTATTATTAGTAGTAGTAGTAGTCATCGTAGTAGTCCTATTTAAAGCCTAGTAGGTCGGACTACACCGACCCAGTGGCGATCGGTGCACCCGGCCGCACAAAGCGCCGGAGAAAAATTCAATTCAGCACCCCTAAAATAGGGTGCCAACAAAACTAGGCCTTAACTAAAAACAGAAAGACCAGAAAAAAGGACTGTAAATTAAATGTTTAAAATAAAAGGGAGGTGGAACAGAGCACCCCCAGAGCCCACTGGTCGACCAAAAGTGGCTATGTCGCCAGCGGACTCTCGTGGGCGTGCTCTAACTGAATCCTTGACGGAGAAGGGCCCTGAACATGGCCCCACAGTCAAAAGACCCTCCCGATCATCTTACGCTTCCTGGTCTTGTAGATGGCGAGTCTAGCAAGAGCCAGGAGCAGATTCGAGGAGGTCCCTCTTCTTGGGTGGAGCCATGAACAGGGTGCCCAAATATGAGGAGGTTGGGGAGAAGTGCAGCCAGAACTGCAGCAACAGATTCCTCAGCAGCAGGAAAAACGGCTGCAGCCTGGCGCAAAAGAAAATAAATGTGGCCACCGACTCGGGACTGACCGCAGAAAGGGCATGCGGCGTCCGAAGTCGGTAAAGTGACGAGGATCTCTCTGGACGGCGCTCCGTGCAGGACCCTCCACCCCAAGTCCCCAGCTCCCCTGGAGACCAGCGGGGAGTACAGGGCCTCCACTGGGGACCGGCGCCCGGTGGTCGGAGGGTCTCCCTCCAAGCGGTGTCTCGGCGGGGAGGGCGAGGAAGTGGAGGTGTGGGCGTCATCGCGTACAGGGTCCTCCTCGACGCCGATCGGAGGGGCGCCGAGGAGAAACGAGATCCTGCTCAGGTTGTTCTCGAGGGGAGGCCGAGGGGGGCTGGCCTTGGGTTCGACCAGCAAGACCGGAGAGCTGGGGGTAGGGGGGATGGAAGATGGCTCCCCGGTCCTGAGAACTCCCTCGAGATACCTGACAGAGTCTGGGTGCAACGCTGCTTTGCACTCCCGGATCGCCGCGGCCGTCCTGACGGTCGCCCGAGCCGCCCTGGCGACGAGCGACTCGGGGTCAGCCACTCGGACCGCTCGCGATCCAGGAGATCCCAGACTCTGGTCACCTTGGCGAGATCAGCGCGCCGCACCCGAGGGGACTCCAACGCCTGCGCACCCAGGTGGGGGTTGTGCAGCAGGGGCTCCAGCAGGAGTCCTTCGCCCGGGTCGGAACGGGCGTCTCGGCCGATAGAAAACATGCTCGGGTCCTGAGCAGGTCCTGGTAAAAGACCGGCAGCTCGGGAGACGGATTCCCCGGAGGTCGATCCAGAAGAGCTGCGGTCGTGGCCAGGTCGTGCAGCTGGCGCAACAGGAGGGACGCCAGCGTGCACCACTGCGGGGCGGGTCTGCGTACAGGAATCTCTGCGTCTGGAGGCGGAAGGTGCACCTGGCTCTTGATGCACACCAACCCTTGCCCTCCCTCGGCCAGAGGGGAGGCTCAGAACACCCGCCCAGAGAGACCCAGTGCTTTCCGGCCCAGAAGAAGTCCGTCAGCTTCCTCTGGACCCTGGACACAAACTCAGGGGGGGCTCAGGGACGGTGAGTCGATGCCAAAGCATCGCGCCACCGAATGATTAATCACTAAAGCCCGTCCCTGAAGGAAAGCAGTTTCAGCAGACCCGACCACGACCTCAGCCTAGCAGCCACCTTGTCCTCCAACTCCACCCAGTTGGCTGCGACCGAGGTCTCCGGGGGCTCAGGTGGACTCCCAGATATTTGAAGCCGTCGCGCTCCGCCCGAACTGTTGGGCGCGACGGGAGGGAATCCACCCGCCGGGACCACTAGTAACCGGAGCACTTGTCCCAGTTGATCCTGGCAGAGAAGCGGCAGAGTATACTCCTGGCAGCTCCGCATCCTCTCCAGGTCGACCGGGTCGAGGCCACCAGGAGCACGCGTCGTCGGCGTAGGCCGACAGGACCACCCTCGTGTCCGGCGCGCGGCGCCAACCCGTGAGCCTCCTGCGAAGGAGGCAGAGGAAGGCTCGATGCACAGCGCGTACAGTTGTCCGGACAGAGGGCAGCCCTGGCGTACTCTCTCTCCTGAACGCGAGGGGCGGTCAGGGGACGGGTTAACCTTTACAAGGCACTCGGCAGGCGTGCAGCATCCGGAACAGGCGACTGGCGCGGCCCGAATCAAAATGCTCGCAGGGTTCGAAGAGATACTCGTGATCCACCCGGTCGAACGCCTTCTCCTGATCCAGCGACAGGAAGGCGACCGACCGACCGATCCTCCTGCAGTAGTGCAGGAGGTCCCGAACTCAGAAAGATGTTATCGAAAAATCGTCCGGTTCGGGACCGTGTAGGACTGGTCGAGGGGTGGATCACGATCTGCCAGCACGGACTTGAGCCTCAGGGAGGCGGCCTTGCCACGATTTTATAGTCCGTGCATAGCGGACCGGGCGCCAGTTCTTCAGGCGGCGGAGATCCCTTTCTTGGGCAGGGCGTGATGACCGCCCGCCTCATCGAAGGGGCATCTCCCGATCTCGTAGGCTTCGCCAGGACCGCGCAAAGGCGGGCCCCAGCAGAATCCCAAAACTTTGTAGAACTCCACGGTCAGCCCCGATGCCCGCGATTTGTTATAGGGCATCTGACCCGGCGTCGGAGCTTCGGCCAGGGTCGCTGGCCCTGAACTCGCCCGGACGCCCCGACCGTCGGGAAGCCTATCCACAGAACCCTGCGCGTCGGAGTCGGCGGGATCCGGAGAAGAGGGCGGTAGAGGCCCTGGCCCTCTCGTTCCGCTCTCCGGATCCGTCAGAGAGCCGATGGTCGCCAGGAGGCAGGTGATGTTTTTACGATCTCCCTTCTTTTCTCCAACGCGTAGAAGAAGTGTGCCTGTCCATCTCCGGAGGAACTGGACCCATGAAGACAAACGCCCCAGGACCGCTGGAGCTGCAGGTCCGCAGGGTGCACTTCTTCTCCTGCGCGCTCTGCTCGAGTTGGTCCCCGCGAGCCAGGCGGCTCTCCAGATCGGCAGCTCCCTCTCCAGCCGCTCGATCCGCGAGTCCCTCCGCCTGCTCGCGCCCCTCGTGTACTCCTGACAGAGGATCTTGATCTGCGCTTTTTCCCCGCCCACCACTGGACGCCAGGTGGGGAAGCGAGATCGCCTGCCGTGCCAGACCCGTCCAAAAGTCCCGAAAGACCGCTCAAAGCGCTCGTCCTCCAACAGGCTGTTGTTAAAGTGCCAGTAGGCTGAAGTGCCTAGCTGGCACCACGCCACCGCCACGCCACCAGGTTGTGGTCCGTGAGCGGCGCCCGCCTGATGTCGGAGGAGCGAACGCAATGAGCGTGGTTCTGCGATCGTACGAACCTGTCAATCCGGGACTGAGACACCCGCCCTCCCTCACCCTGGTGAAGGTGAAGGCCGAGGCGTCCGGGTGTTGCCACCGCCAGATGTCGACCAGAGAGAGCCGGATCAGTTTCTCTCTCAGGGCGGCCGACGCAGAGCGGGTAGGGCTCGCCCCACCCGGTCCAGCGGCCTCGAGGGTGCAGTTGAAGTCACCCCGAGGACCACGAGCTTTCGTCGGCGCCCGATGGTGTTCAGGTGGGCCGACATCCGGCGGAAAAACTGGACCCTCGCGGACCGAGGGCCGGGCGACGCGTTCACCAGGTGAACGGTGGCGTCCCGTCCCGGATCCGGTGGTGCAACAGACGGCCCGGCACGGCGTTGACCACATCGAGCACCGTGGGAACAAAGGACCCGAGAAAGGCGTCGCCACCCACAAGATGACTCAGTGAGATGGCTGAACGACGCTCTCCCCCACTCCAGCAGCCAGTTGGCCTCGGCCTGCGGGGTGGAGTGGGTTTCCTGCAGGAAGCACACAGAGTAACCCCCTTTTTTCAGGAAGGAGATTACCTGGGCCCTGCGGAAATGGTCCTTGCATCCGTTAACGTTCACGGTCCCGATGCGATACATGATCCTCTGTCAGGTGTAGTTGGCGACACTCACGGGAGATCCTGAGATCTCCCGAAGTTCACCAACTGGTCGTGAAGCTTTAGACACGCGAATGTGCACCTTTCGTGCCAGTCTTGCTGGCGTGGCTGGCCCTGAGGAAGGATCTCACAGAGTTTAGGATCCTCTGGAAATCCCCCCATTTGTCCAGGGCCAGCTGGACCTTGTCCCTGCGGTGGATGGTAGCCTCCAGGAAATCCAGGAGCTCCGCAGGGATGTCGGAGAAGGGGCGGGCAGACTCTCGAGCCCACGCTGCATGCGGACTCCGAGTCCTCCTCCTCTCCTCCGGTTCTCCACCGCCCCCCGGGCGGTGGAAGCACAACACTCACGTTGGTGGGTGGCGCGTTGCGTCTTATTTTGATCTTGACCGACTCTCCAGCCCCCCAGGGACGCGGGGGAAGATCGGCGGAGGGACCCCTGGCGGGGACCGTCTGCACCCTCGATTTCGGGGCGCAGACGGACGCTCGGCGATACACCGCCCGAGCGGACCGGTCTCGTCGTGGCGCTCTGGGTCCCTCCTTTGAGGTCGAGCACGGTCTCGGGCCCGTCCTCTTCCCTCGAAGGAAGGGATCCACCCTCTCGGGTCCTTCCCTCCCTCCCCTAGAAAGGGATACACCCTTTCGGGTCCTTCCCCCTTCCTCCGCATCAGTCACCGGTTGTTGTTCAGGGCTCCTCCCGCCCCTCGGTGACTGGAACCCGATCCCCGATGCTGGGTGGGGACGGGTTCTTAACCCGTTGCGCGGGGAGGGATCTACCGTGGGGGCACCACCTTCTGCCCTCTCCGGTTCTTCCCCTCCCTTCCGGCGCTCGGAGACCATGTATGTAGCGGGCTCCTCAGAGCCCGCCTCTGCCTCAGGGGGTGTTTTCACCTCCCCTCCGGCGGCCTGAGGGGCGGAACCCCGTCGCCGCGGGAGAGGGAGCCTGAGGCAGATCTTGTTCGGGAGGGTGGTTCGTCCCCCCCCTCCGACCCCTCAGCGGAGGCTTGCATAGGCTCGCGTTGTCTCACGGGGCCGCTTGCCCTCGGGGCGAATCCGCCTCCTCTCTCCGGAGGCGGGGAGCCAGAGGCAGTCTTGTTCAGGGAGGGTGGTTTGTCCCCCTCCGGCCCCTCGGCTGGGTCGCCTGCATGGGCTCCGCATTATCTGCAGAGCCACGCCCTCCTCGAGGGCCGAGGCGGTTGTTGTTCGGGGAGGGTGATTCTTCCCCCCTCGGCCCCTCGGCCCGGTCGCCTGCACATGGCTCCGGCGTTGTCCATGGACCCGCCCTACCGGGGGCTGGTTCGCCCGCCCCCTCCTCGCCAACACAGGTTTCATGACCTGTCGCCCGTCGGAGGGCGGTGCCAGGCAGCTGTTTCCTTTGGGGGCCCCTCCTGCCCCCTCGGCGGCCTCCGCTGCGGCCGGCCTCGATGGAAAAGTCGGGGCCCGCTGGGGTCTTTATTGTGACGGAGGGATCTGCCGAAGGCTTGTTTTGCCCTCAGCGGGTTCCTCCCTCCTTTGGCCTCTCGGCGGGGCCTCTTCCATGGTTCCGCGGAGCGGACCCGCCTCGGGGTGGTTCCTTCTCCCCTCCGTGGCAACACGAGGCGGGCCCTGTTCGCCAGTAGAGGGGCCTTGAGCGGTCTCTTTCTTTTGGGGCCCTCTCGCCCCAGGGACCCCCTCAGCAGAGGCGAGGCGTGTGCTGCGTGCTGCGTGGGAAAACAGGCCTCGCCTTCTTTTCCCCCTGAGGCTGCGGAGGTCCCTGCCCTGCCACGGCAGCGAGCCCGCCTCGGCGGCGCTTTCTCTCGCCGTGCCGGGATGAGGTGCTTGGTTTGCGGGCGGCTTTGCGCTTACTGCCTGTGAAGTGCCGTCGAGGGGTCCCTCTGGGACTCCCCTGACCCCACCGCCAGATGGTCGTGACCCGGGCCCGTCTCCCCGGCTTGGCCTCCCGGTGGACCTGGCCGCCACCTTCTTCTTCCGGGCGACCAGCGGTCCACTCGGCGGCCTTCTCCCAGCGCTTTCGGGAGGCGGAGGGGTCCCGGCCGCCTCGGGGGCCCCTCTCCCTCCCCCTCGGATGTTACGGGAGGGGCGGTAATTTGCCCCCTTCTCTGCGGGCCTCTTGAAGGCCCCTGGGGCGGGTGGACTCGGAGGGCACGGTGCTTGCTGGTGGCGTTGCGCTTTTCAGGAGCTTGGGGCACCTCTTTTTGGTGCCCCAGCTCCTTGCAGTGAAACACGCACCTCCTCCGAGGAATAGAAAATAGCGTAATTGGTCCCCTCGAAGGGGACCACAAAGCCTCCCCTCATGGGTGTCCCTCCCGCCAGGTGGATGGTCACCTGGCGGGCGGAAGGACAGGATGTGGCGGAGGGCCTGGTCTCTGCAGCCTAGGGGGATGGGGTGGATGGCCGTCTTGACCTCCCCAGGGCTTGCAGATGGGGCATGAGCAGGGCATCCTGAATAAACGGTGGCACGTTGGATAGGATGACCCTGCTGCCCAACCCAGCGAGGGGCTCGATGGGGACAAACATGCCCTTTACGCTGAGACCCCTCTCGATCGCGGTGTTCATGCGGCCCTCCGATCTCAGGAAAAACACGGCTTTCCCATTACATTTTGGAGGCCGCCACGATCGCTGCTGGTCCCACCCGCCATGGCCTTGACGAAGCCCTCGATCGAGAGGGGAGTCTCGAGGAGGCACCTGACCCCGTGCCTCCTGGTGATGTTTTTAAATGGGGGGGCCGCATTGCTCGCGGCCGCCTTTGCCCATTGCCTGGGGGGCTGTGGTGTCTGCCCACTCATTTTAATTTCTTTTATTTTATTTAGTGTTCTGTTTTGTCTATTTTATTTATTAATTAACAGACAAACAACAACACACACACACACACACACAATGACCGACACACCCCTGCACTGCAAACAAAGACCTGTGCAGGGGTACACAAAAAGACAAACAACCACCTACACTGTAATCAGTGTAGGGGCACACACAAGACAACCAGAATTAAAGAAATGAAAAAGAAATGAAAAATAACTACCCCTGCACTCCAATAGTGCAGGAGTAGTGAAATTAAAAAGAAAACAAACAAACAAAATTTATATATTTATTTTTAAAAAACAACAACAAAACAAAAATAAAACAATCAAAAAACACAAGTTTTTTTTTTTTTTTTTTTTTTTTTTTAATTAGACAAACGTATTTATTTATTTATTTATTTTAAATAAACAAATAAATACAAGTTGACACACCCCTGCACTACAATAGTGCAGGGGCACAAAGAAAATTCAAAAATAAATAAAAGTTCAAAACTAAAAATAGTTCTAAACTTAAAAAAGAAAAAAAAAATCAAACCAAGGGCAAACAAAGGAGCACACGGCCTGTGCTCCTCCCTTCCTCCCCCCACTCTGCACACAGCAGAGATGGGGATTTTTTCAAAACAAAAAACGATTTTTAACTAAAAAACTAAAACAGCTAGTTATATAAAAATAATTTTCCTAAAAAGACAAAAATAAAAGCTTTAAGGTAAAATTAATGAATTAATAAAAGGAGTGTTTTAAAAAGAAGGAAAATTCAAAGAAAGAAAAATCTCTCCTGCACTTGCTTATGTAGGCAAGTGCAGGGAGAGAAAAGGAAAAACTAAATAAGTGTTTTATTTAAAAATAAAACAACTTAACCAGAATGTTTTTAACTAAAAAGGTGCACTACTACTTTAGATAAACTAAATTATAAAAAGAATTCAAAAATAAAAAGTTGAAATAACTGTTTTTATATGTTTTTAATGTGGGAAGTGAGGAGCTCACAGAAAGTGTGGCCTCTCAGTAGTAGTAGTCGTAGTAGTAATATTATTGTTGTTGTTGTTGTTGTTGATGATGATGATGATGATGATGCTTTTCTTGCTGTTTTTGTTCTTATCCCCATTCTTGTTTTGTATAAAAATTAAAAACATATAGTACCCTAATCGTGTTTTGTCATTTGATGCTACACATTAGTTTGCTGTCCTATTTCTCTAACCTGATACTTGCAAGTTTTCTCACACCTTAACATTATAAACCACAGGAGGGACGCCCTGGCAGCTGCAGTTCTTTAATGGGGGTATAAGCGATACCAAAAGTGTGTGTGTGTGTGTGTGTGTGTGTGTGTGTGTGTGTGTGTGAGTGTGTTTTGACGGGGCTGTGTGTGTGTATTGACCAGGGTGTGTGTGTGTGTGTGTGTGTACACATACATACATACACACAGCAATAATTAAGAATTAATGCATTTTGTCCATTTGCTGCAAAGGCACTACATTATATTCACTTGCGAGTTTGGACATTAAAAAAAAAAAAAAAAAAAAGTGACAGAGGCTATGACTTTTAGCTTGTATATTTCGTGTTCATAAAACGAGACAAATAACAATTCAATATGTATGCGTGAAATAGCATTCTTTAGCGAGTTTTTATCTAGGAGTTATGAACCATTATGCGCCGTAGCCAATATATGTACAATGTAAAGTGAATATGAATGCATATTTTCCGTATGCATAACTAGAGATTACTAACTCGCAAATCAACGAGACATGGCTTAAATTACTCCTTAGCATGACATCTTTCATGAGGTGAAATAGCAGGTTATTTGCGAGTGATTTCATGATTTTGAATCACTAGATCACTGTTACTTAAATGCAGATGCAGACCCAGCAACTGCTCAGGGTAAGAAGTGGATTAAAAATATATCTTACCTCTGAATCATCTTTTTTGTCCTCTTTAACTTGGCATTGGCTGTTTTTGGCATTGTGTGAAACTGTATTGTAATAAACAAAACTGTAATTAATAAATCTGTGCTGTTTTCATTGTTTTTTCAAAACCTTAATATGCTTGTCAAAAAAGACCTCTTAGGTATTTCTAACATTGCACTGTATGCACTCAGATTATCACATGTGTAAATTAATGACGCCTAGTTTGACATAATCAAGGAGTCTAAGTAAAAATAGTTTAAGAGTTGGCTAGTCGCCACTTAAAAAAAATATATATATATATAGTATAGTATATATATATATATATATATATATATATATATATATATATATATATACATATATATATATATATATATATATATATATATATATATATATATATATATATATACAAGCTGGCTCTTTGAGCTAAATATATATATATATATATATATATATATATATATATATATATATATATATATATATATATATATAACTTGGATATTGTTAAAAACTATTTCATAATATTCAAATGTCATCTGCCATATATTTTAATGAATTGCAACTGAAAACTAAAAACTGAAAACATTAAACACACAAAAACATTACTACGGTAACAGCTTTTACATTAAACACATAATATTGTAATGCAAAAGAATGAATGAGGTGTTGTCAGTAAATCTGAAGTTACTTTTTTTCAGAGTAAACAATATAACGCCTAAGTGCCGTGCTGTTAGCCGACTGCAAAGTCTTTGAGGTCGACTGTCACTTTTCAATGAGACTAATCAACATTTCAACTGTTTGGTGCTATGTGTAATGATATATCTCAGTCTTAAAATCAAAAATCAAAAATCAGTGCAAACTCAGGTTTTCACAGTACAAACAGAGATCCTTAGACATATTTACCCAGGAAGATTTACAACAGAAATCTGCAGCCAGGTAAGGTTAGGTAGTATTCATAACAAATTCAAGATAAACTTAAAAAGATAAAATATCACTTTTACTTGTGGTTGTTCCATGGCATAGATCACTTAAAAGCACAGATTAAGGCACATGCAATAGAAACAAAAGTATGAGATATTATAGCATGTTTGTTTACTTTACTAAATCAAGTAAGTCATATCTTGTTAAAACAGAGCAGTGGGAAATATGGCACTTTGGCACTGACCATAGTGAAGCCTTTTTGTAAATGTATACTTACCTTTTCTTTTGATACAATAAAGCAATATTCCACCAAAAGTAAGAAAAATATCACAGAAAAGCTGACTGTAAGAATAAAGAATACATCACAATTCTTGGATTTGATCGGACCTGAAATACAAAGGAAAGTACACAGCAATAAGTTAATTAAACCGTAACACTTTTAAGAATTGTGGAAAACAAATGTTCTATATATATCGACTGCCTTTGTTGTCCAGTCTCATGGATTTTGTATAAGGTTAGAAGCCCAAAACAGAATAACTGTACTAGATTTTTTTAATTAGTCCATTTAAATGCACACTATAATTTCACTGCAAAAGATTGATATATACTTTATTGCAACTAGTTCACTAACTTTGTTAGTTATAGAGACCCTCAAGTTCTGCCTACATATTATTATTATTATTATTATTATTATTATTATTATTATTATTATTATTATTATTATTATTCAGAGATTCAGAGATTTAAACCTTACCCGATCATCTGAAAATGTGTTTATTGTTGAATTAATGCCCTGTTTTTTTTTTTCATGTTAACTATGTTACACAACTCATGTAACTGTTTTTGTGTCAGAGGTCTAATTTCAGTATAGCTTTATGGTCCCTGCACAGGTGTGATTTTAATAGAATTTCAGTAGATCAATAATGCAGAATCAAATGGTTTAGTTTCCTCACACTTCAAACATTAAAATAGGTTTTAGACTCACTTAGCCCAAGAGAAGACCTTTCATTTGTTTTATTTCCATCGTCTTGCAACCCTGAAGAAATTATATATAAAAATTACCAAGTTAATAAATATTATTATTAAAAAATGTCAGTTTGTAAATGTTAACCAGCAGTTTCCTCATTCATACAATATACATTTTTTTAAAAAGACAGTTAAAATAATATTTTTTTAAAAGCAGCATATTAAGTATATTATAATTTCTACCCCCTGAAGGGGATGCATATACTCACTGAGGATATATCTAGAGAACCACATCCAATTGTCAGGAAAGTGCCTTGTTTATCACAAGTTACATAATGCATCCAAGTGTCTTTCTGCATATTATTTTAATGTTTTGCATATAGCTAGAAAACCTCTTGTCCAATAGTTGAAACTAGACTTTCTTTAGTTATATAATGTTTCATATTCTCAGAGTTAACTGTATGGTGTAGCTTGTGCTAAAGAAGCAAGTTTCATCAGAAATGGATGACGCTTCAGATAAATTAATTCATATATGTTGTGTGGATATGTGACATGTGTATGACTCCTCTATATCTCCTCTCTGGCAGTGGTGTAGTGGTAAAAAGAGAAGTGGGTAAACAATGCTTTTTTGGTGTTCCAGGCTGGGCAGTGGCATGGTAGTCACAAAGAGAAGTGAGAAGTGGGTAAACTCAGTTTACCCGCATGTATCCTTGACTACACTGCTGCTCTGGGATGTGCAGTGCATCCCCAGCAGTGTATAATAATGTATAATTACACAATGAGAAGCTATCACATGTTTGTGGAATTAATAAGCATAGCTGTGTTTTCTTCTGCTACAAACCTGTCATTAAGAGATTACTGTATATCACAAGATACCAAAGGAAAAATATCTAGTAGTGGTTCCTGCAAATATTCCTTATTAAAAAAAGATGTAGAAACTAATTTCCAGTCACCTTCATTTGTCAGCTGAGTTCCATTCCCAAGCATGACTTCTCCTTTTTCTTTGCTGGCACGATAATATGTGGCTGAATCTGCTTCAGTGAAGTATTCAATGGTTAATATAATGGTTCCATTTTTACTGGAGGTACTGAATCTTCTACTGTGGAAGTCATTATAATAAGTTGGTGGGAGAGAAGAACCTTTTGCAAAGAGCACTATAGCGACAGGAGATTGTCCTGCACGATGTCTGTACCAGATAATCTCAGAGGCTCCTTGTAGATCACATTCTATCACTGCCTTCTCTCCAGGGGAAACATGCCTTGCAAATGTACTTTGAAAAAAAAATAGAACTTCAAAATTCCCCAACATAAGATATTTGTAACAATAGTTATGTATATTCTTTATTGTGACCTCAAAACCAAAATTATTTTGTAATTTCAAAAGCTATAAATATTGCAGCAGTTATGAAGGCAAGTACTTCTATATAAATGTGCCCCTTCAGTTGTTTTTTTTGAATAAACATTGATGCAAATAACTTACAAGTTAGGCAGATAATGATCAGTAGTCCATTCATCTTAAAGAAATTGTTGATGAGTTTCAGCTCCGAGAGCAGGATACAAACTGCTGGTTCACATACAATATGTCCCTACTCAGGAAATCATGCTTTGGTTAATGTGGTAAATTAGAGCACCATTACTCTTCTGTTTTTGTTAATATATATATATATTCAGTGTATACATGGGTGTAGTTTGACTTTTCCATTTGTGGGGGTTGAAGCATAAGATAGCATTAGTATATGGTCTGGCCCTGCGGTGTGGGGACCCTGGTGGGGGGTGGTGAGGGTTAAAGCAACAGAGATGTTAAGCGTGCAAAACAGCAAATTTGACTTATTAGGAGCATGAAAGGGCTTTCCTAAGAACTACACTCACATCATTTGATAAAGTTATATATATAGCAGTCTTCGGTTCAACATATAGCTAATCAATTTACAATTTACAAAAAAATACTGACCAAAGTAATGTTTCTTTTATATTTTTATTGATACTTTAATATCCCCTTCAGTGGGGAAAAATAGAATGTCCAAACAGCCAGTGTATTTACAATGGTCCTGTTTTTATTCATCAAAAGGCTCCCCTCTACCATCAATGGTATCGGGGACTTCAAACTGTGGCTTGAGGTCCCAAACAATAAACAATAAATACAGTGTCCCGGGTGCAGGTGTTCGTGCTCCGTGGTGCTGGGATAGCTCGACCCTTGCTATCATCAATTTACATGAATGTTACAACCTTGAAGGGACTGGGGTTATACAAGCAGCCTGCATGCCAGCTTGGGTGTTGTGTGTGTTTGGTCTCTGCTAATAAAGGAGTTGTCTGTTTTGAAGATGAATGTTGTCAGCTTGGATTCTTACCGTCGCTACATTGTTGATCAGAAGTGGGATGAACCGAAAGCCTTGGAGCATGAAGAAGGATCCGGGGTTTTTCAGCAGCTTGCAAAAAAACTAAATGTAAGAGTAGGAAATACTGCTACAAAAATATCTTTGATATCTCAATGTCAATCTCTGAAAGTATGAATAAAATCAATTAAGAGTGTGGGGGTCAGCAAGACGGTCAAAGCAGAACATATAGGGTTGAGCTGCTTTTGAAGTCAGTTTGTTTTTTAATCTTGCCATTCAAAGCATTTGTATGTATTTTGACATACAGATGATTACAGTAATATCTAGAATACTCATGCACTTCTAATGTAGATAGACACCTCATACATTGAACTTGGCTCAATCAAAGTAGGTACTCGAGGGCACTAAAGAAACAGTGTCCTATTCTTACAGCGCCTCACCTCTGGTGAAAACGTATATGCCTGTCACTTTTAGCCCGCTGCGTACAAATTCAGGAAAACTTGGTAACATATGAATAAATAGATTTATTTTCAAACTAGAATCAATTCATAGATATTCCTTTTTGGGGCCCATAGCATAACGCTAGTCCTTCTTTTTACTGTATTAAATATTTGACTAATTGTTACACTGTGTGAATGAAAAAAAAAGTTGAATTTAAGGAGAGAAAAATGTCATGGTGTAAAACAAAGATTGCATGATGAATGGCATGCCAAGGGGTCCAATAGGTCCCAGCTCTGACAACTGTCATCATGATAAAGGAGTACATGAGGTGGTATAGTGTGTGTGTGTGTATGTGTGTGTGTGTTTATATACTGTAAAACTGGTATGTCATCTTCATAAATCTGAGAGATGCATGTCATGTATGAGAGGACTTAAATATAAAGTTGTGGCAGTGTGCCCCGCCCATGTGTGTGTTATGTGTTATGTGTTGCTGTATAGGTATTGGTACACAGGATATAAATGGGTCTGTGTAGCATGAGTGATTTAAAATATATAGTTGTATTTAGGCACGGGGATGCATAATCACTTCACGTGCAGATAAAGTATGTGAGCATGGGATTGCACAAATTAGTTCATGTGCTGGGATTCAAGTGAATAATTAATGGATAATTGAATTGAATCCCGGCACAACAGTATATATAGATGCAAGTTTTACTGACTCGGGGTTGGGTGTTCAGCGTGGAGAGAACAGGACACAAAGTCGGGAGTAAGATCAGCACGATACTTGTTTGTTTAGCATTCGTCCACCCTGTTTTTTAGTGTCTGTTCGTTTTGTTTGTCTGTTTATTTTGGCCTCAAGTGCCGTGTGCTGATTTTGTTTAAACCTTTTATTCTTACAATTAAACGTACTGAGCGTCTCAGTTTCACCTACCAGTACTGTCTGTGTGTGTTTCTTTCTGGCCTGACGTCACCCCTACAGCCAGCCTGTTCACAAAAGTATAAAAGCAATACACCCCCTAGAGCAAAGGGGAATGTTTTTTTTTACACATGAAGATAAATGGTAATGTGAAAAAAGAAACGTATGTTTGATATAGCTAGAAATTAAAATACTGGTAATGGACCATCACTAAAAAAATCAAAGAATACAGCTGTATACCTCAAGTAAAGAAAATAACTAAATCCTAAGGTTACACAGACCCCGATTAACACTAATCTTGGACTACCTAATATTACCATAAGTAAGGTAGCCCGAGATTCTATTGTTGTAGAAGATCAACAACATTTGATACAACAACAAATATAGACTAGTCAGGTTTTCAGAAAAGACAACTTGAGGCATTTCTTGTTAAAAGTTGGTAACAAGTCTTTCGAATGTGGTTGTTACCAAGCTGTAAATTGATTATTAATGCCTCTGTGAAGCAGACAAAATAAGACTATTTTTTCTAGTATTTAAAAAAATATATCTGTTTTGTACAAGCTAAGTAAATAAGATGTATTAACATGTTGAAATGATGTCAAAATGTTGTACACAACTTTATTGTTACATTTATTTAGTCCTTCAAGGGATAACAGAGATATTTTATTGTAGTGTATAACCATAAAAGGCACTACATAGCTCACATTATAAAAGCCCTTTAAACCAAAATTGCACAACTATCAGAACTTATAGTAAAATCTTACATGACACATCTTCAAACAACTATTTGACAACACTTCTGTAACTTACTATTAATTGTCAGGTACACTGGCACAGCCTTGTTCAAGCTCTCTACATTTGCAAGCGGAAGTGCAGACAAGCTGTGCTGTCCTGCACTTGCATCTCTGACGCCTGCATCCAGTTTTAACAGAATACTGACAGAATATTGCCTCAATGCAATCTTCTGGTACGGGTGGCAGTGACATTAGCTGAGGCAACACATATCCATCTTCATGTTTCCGTCCCATGGCAGTTGGGGAAGGAAGCACTGGATTTAAGTGGTGAGACTGTCTCCAAACTAAGGCCTGATGATGAGACCTCTGTATGTGTAACATCAGAGCATCACTTGTTGGGGGTAGAGCTGGTGATGACCTCAAGAGTGTAAACAAAATGGCATGTGCTTTGTCCATGCAGTGGATCTCTGACAGGCCATACAATTTACAAATAAACTCCTTTGTACTTTTCACCTTTTCCGGGGTAAGGTCATTCTCACCAAGGTGTGTCAGAAGATGATGGTGCTTCTTAAATATCTTCAATGCCGTCTTCTTGCTGTGACCAGCAATGTAAGACGTTGTATCACAACCAGTCAGTGCATGAAATGGAAGAAGAGTTTCCAGAACTGCAGGTGTGAATTGTAATTCACAAATATCATGAATAGGAAAATACTTAGGTTTCTATGATGTGCCAGCTTTCATCCAAAGCTGTGCACATGTCATTTTGTTAAAGTGAGTCAGCAAAAGAATAAGCACATCTGTGTCCCGGGCTGCAACAACAACACTGTCTCTATCACTGTGGACACAGTGTAGATAATTCTTGTGTCTGCTTCTTCCTGATGAGCACTTAGCTGATTGGTGTCATCATTGTGCGATGAAATGCTCAGATAAAGACTTTGCAAGATCCTCTTTATTTTTAGGTAGTGCAATCAAATCCTTCCAATTACTTGGAAGAGGCACATCCCTACCTTCCACCACGCTCCTTTCCTTCCAATGCCATTAAGCCACTCTTGACTCTGATCTGGGTCAACTTGGTTAAACTTTTGATTAGATCTCTTTACAACAAAGTTTCCTTGCTGAAACTCTTCAAGCACTGCAGCTGGAAGTTGATGCATTTCAGCTTGTTTTATTTTTAAATATCTTGTGGGAATGTGTGTCTGTCAGCTAGTATTTATTGAATTAGCTGGCAATCACGCATAATTATTCTACTTGTGCAGACTATAGCCCTGGGGTAATAAGATCATTAATAGCTAGTTAACCCCTCGGCCATGATATAAAAGACCTGAAGCTTTGGCTGCAAAAGGTGGGTGTTCAGAGGAGAGTATTTGGAAAGAGGAATGTGTGTGCGAGAGACTGTGGTCAAGCTATCAGACAGTTTTGAAATGCCGGTCAAGCTATGTGACAGAAATACAATGATTCTTGCAATGATGCATAATCGCATAAAAGGGGCTGGAGAATTGTAAATCTTTTCCTTCGCTTGGGTTTGAGAGATATGAGGAACTGAAAGGACCGGGAGATTTCCCACAGTAAAAAGAAAAAGATTTTGTGAGTGTTTTGTTTGGTATTTTCTGTTTAGTAATAGTCTATGTTTTTTTGTTAAATAGCACTAGACGGCTAAACACAAATCCGGTGTTGTCGCAAGGGGCCAGCACAAAGCCGGATCACCACAGCACTTGTTTTTCACCAATAGCACATAATATTGTACTTCACCACAAGCACTGAGAGCACTCACTTTGGACCTGTGATCATGTGTGTCTAATTGTGTGTGTGTTTTGTACCGTGTATATTGTTTGCGGGACTGCAACCCTTTTTCATTACTGTGCAATACACATTGCTGTGTATTGCCAGCTCGTTATTGTTTTCTGGCTGGTCATCAGACAATTGGATTTATAATCATTAAAACCATCATTTCACCCATACTTTGTTGTTTGTTTTTGGAATTACTGCACACTGCACCTGATATACACCGGCTACCAATCTACCACTTTGTCACATCACCCTATTTATACACCTGTGGCTGGAGCCTTAATTAATAATTTAATCATGTATTCAATTCACAGCTCCAGCCACATTCCCACATGTTTTTACAGGGAGGATTTTAATCCATGATACATAACCCAAACTATACAAAATAAACCAAATATACACCCAGGGCCGGGGGTACCCTGTCACAGTAATCGGGAACAACAATCAAAATAATTAAACGGAGAACTGTATTCTCAACAAGGGGTTTTGAGTGGTTTTATATATTTAAATTTGACTTTAATAACAAAAACAATATGGTGGGTGATATTTCATTTTTATCATAAATGTAATCATTGTGTTATTTCATATATATATATAGGCTCCCTTGAGAAAGATATGTACAACATATCGAAACGTTGGGCAGCTGGCTCTTTGAGCTAAAATATATATATATATATATATCAAAAACATAAAGCATGATAAATGTCAGTTCTGGTCTTGTTGCTTTATTGGGGTTGTTTTGATGGAACCTAGCCATGCTTATTTGATAGGTGCATGTTATTTGAGTGGTTAGTCATAGGGCAGGATACCCCACTGAGAGAAAGGCAGGAGAGACTTGTTCTCCTGGGAGAAGGCAGTGTACATGTGAGACAACTCCTTGTTAGCAACTTTTATTTCTTTGAAAGGTCCTTATGTCACAAGTGATGGTTTTTAATGTCTGTATTTTTGTTGTGTGTTTTTATTAGTGAATCTGTTGTTTTTAAACTGCTGCTAGTTTTCCTGTGCACTGTGACCTGGTGTTTGGGTTAAGCACTTTCCCCACAGTTAATAGGAAGTCCCACCTTACCTGCCAGTCCAGCCAATGATAGTCATGGGCTGACTATATAAAAAGGGAGGAACATGGACCAGAGAGGAAGAGAAGTGTTTTGGGAAGAAGCATACAATGTATCTGGAAGAATAGTGAGGAGACAGCAGCACAGAGAACACTCTTGGGAGCAGTCTAAGGTTGACTGCAGGAACAAAGAAATGGGTTTGGAGTTTTTCTATTTGGTACTTTGTTGCAGTGGGACTTGGTTAGGATTCTTGTTTCTTTGGGTTTTGTGGTTTTTTTGGAGGGGATTTTGTTTTATTATCACCTGCCACTGTTGGACTGTGTTGGAGCTACTTTTTTTTTTTTTTTTTGTGTTAACGGGTTGGTGTAGAGAATTATTGACACTGAAGATATATTTTTTTGGTTTACAAATCAATAGATTTTTATTTTGGGTAACTGCCTTGCTGTGTCTGGTTGGCACTCCTTGGATAATCCATTCCCCAGTAGAGTCAAAGTTGTGGTCCCGGGAGACGGCCATGGGTCTGAGGACGAGACAACATTATTTTATTTGCACTTTAATCCATTCCCAGAACTGCTAACTTTAAGTTTGTACTTGCCTACGCTGAGCAATCTCTTTGTAGTCCTGCCAGGACACGCTCATGGTCCGCCAGTGTTCTACTTACTGTTGTCCCTAAGGTTCGAGGTCCAGCATCCGGGTCCAGAGATACTTGCCAGTCAGCGCGGTGGGTCGAGGTCCAGCGCTGGTCTCCAGTGTGCCACGTTGGGGTTCCAGGAACGGCAGCGAGAGAGAAAGGAGACGTGCGGTGTTTAAAGAGATGTTAAGGGGAAGTAACCAGAACCCCTTGGGTAGAGGTGGTAATTCTACTTACCTGAGTGTACGTTTCCTGACAGCCATTTTCTTTGCCCCGTTCCTTTCCAGGTTCATAGAAGGTGTTGGGTGGTTGGAGGTCCAGGCGGTGGGCGTGGTGAGGTCTGCGGCGGGTTTGGGCTGCGAGGGAAGCAGACGTCGGGGATAGGGGTCTCTTGGGACCCCCTAGAGCTATCTGAGACTGATTCCTTCTTTTGGGCTTATCTGCCATTTTGGACAGTAACACATTATTTATTTATTTTTTTTTTGAACCTCCAACAGGAGGGGACTGCCTGGTGTAGTTTTTTTTGTTTTGTTTTTTTGTGGCTTTCTTTTTTTTTTTTTTTTTTTTTTTTTTTTGTTTAAACTTATTGCTGTGTAGTTTTAGTATTCTATTTTAACCCTGTTGAGAAACAATAAAAATTGTTTTTACCTACCCAAGCATCCAGTGTGTGTATATTGGAACCCGGGGATAAAAAGAACTTGCTTGGGGGTCTACTTGGTCAGCAAGGTCCTTGTCCTTGCCAAACCCAAGGTGGCGTAGTCATTACAAATTCTACAGGCAGGTTTACTACAGTCACCCTACCTGTGACACTTACTTTTCCTGTATGCTTTCTCAATAAAATTTTATAACTGAAAATATTTGCCTATTTAACCTGTTATATCATATTGACATAGATAATGCACATTGTCATTAAATGACAACATGTGTTTCATATCCTCGTCTTAGAAAATTGTCACATGAGGTAACAAGTGGATTTGATAACTGGATCTTCAAAGAATATTTGGAACTGCAACCTGACCAAAAAAAAATATTTGTAAATTACAAACTGTACCTGAGATGTAACTTACTTTAGTTAGTTACCATTGTGTTCAAGGCACTTGTAACTGTAATGGATTACCTTTTAAAAGTAACTTCCTCAATGGCTAAAAAGTAAAAAAAAAATAATAAATAAATAAAAAAATGCTGCAGTATAATGTAAACTCAACCAAATAAATGTAGCTTTCTAACATAGACCTGTTGTGCTATATAAGCAAAATATGAACTGTAAGTGTTAATGAAGGATTACAATTCTTAGTTTAAAAGGTGTGTGTACCTGGCTTATATTGGTTGTAAACAAATGCTCCCCTTTTTTACTTGGCAGAAAAAAAAAACAAATTATTACTAGCATAGAGGTGGATACAAATAATTCACTTTGAATGAACAGGATTTACATCATTATAACTATACACCTACGATTTGAATTTTGTATGGGGCACGTTATGATTTTTCTGAAGGGTCTTCAGCCTCCACCTCTCCAAAATATGGTCCACTTGAGCTGAAATGACCCTTCTGTGTGTAATGCGATTTCAGGAGTGCTTTACTATAGATAATAAGCCCAGTGTTTGTGTGAACCAGTTTGTTCCGGTTTAAACTGTATTTCAGTATAACTTGTACCAATTTTCTCATTAAACTGCAAATGTTAGATTTAGTCTTTAATTAAAAGGCCATTATATTTATTGAATACAGTTAGTGAAGTAGTACAACAGTTACATGAAGTTATTTATTTAAGAAACCTTGTCAAGAAGAAAAACACTGACAAGGCAGTTGGAGCATTCAGTGTAACAGACGATACAAATCCGGTGGTTATTCCGCGGAAAGGCACACATTAACCACTTCGTGAATCCGTCACACGTTGGTAGCTCCGTGGTTACATTTTATGATGTTCTTTCTAGACAGAGCAGTCTGTTTTTGGTGACACTCCTTTAGTTGTAACATTTATTTAAACTGTATTGCAGCATAAATTGTAGGCCTATTTCTTTTTTCAATCTTTCTCTTGTTTTCAGAGAAATCAAGATCAGCATAGCAAGAACTGGGTTCCTAAAAACAAGGAATAAAAAAATAAAAAATGAGATATTCATGTTATAAAAGATACTACATTTTATGTTGTGTTTGTTAAGTGCCTTTAAAAAGATCCACAACTTCATAAGAAAACAAAACCTTTAACAGAAACACCAAATCCACAAAATGGACAACCCAGGGGTGTAAGTTTGCTACAATAAGTAGTTAGATTTTAAATTAATCAAATCTTTCTACAGTGCAACCAAGACATATTTATAAGACAGACACGCAGAATTGAAGTTTAAGCGCTGTCGGGCAATTATTTTTCAAAAAGAAAAATTAACAAAAACCTAGCTCTGTTCGAACCCTAACTTTAAAACTCACTGGAACGCACATCCTAGCACGGGACGGATAAGCTGTTTACCCGTTAAAACAAAACACATGGTTTACATAAATACACTACAGTAATTACCACTTGACTGCTCGGACACAAAGTACTCCTTTCCATGTGCTTCTACTCAGCAGCCCCTCGCAGACTGACTGCTGCCTTTTTATATTAGTCAGCTGGTTTCAATTAAACAATAATTACCAGCTGAACTTAATTAACAAATAATAAAACAATGAACCAATACTGTTTTTTTGTTTTTTTTTTAATGCAGGGACGGTTTTTAACCCTCTCCTTGCTTTGCTACAATATTGACAAATATATATTTTTATATGAAATAAATATATATTGGAAGTTTAATTGTAGAGCTTGAAATACAATGTGTTTAAAAATATGTTTGTTTTATTAATATGATCAACATGTTTGAGAAATATATCTAAAATGTATCACCTATAGGCTTTAGGGCACAGTGCAGCACTAATACAGTATTCAGTTAATTGTCTGATATGCTTGTTACTTTAAAAAAAAAAAAACATTAACAGTTTTATATTACTTCCACAACATATTAAAGTGAATTGCACTTTAGATTACACATTTCATAGAATTGGCATCTTTTATGCTTTAAAATTTAGAACAACAGTAAATATGCGAATAACAGACATTATGGATTGTCTAATACCATAACGTGATTTCATGATTTTGAATCACTAAATCACTGTTACTTAAATGCAGATGCAGACCCAGCAACTGCTCAGGGAAAGGAGATTAAAAATATATCTTACCTCTGAATCATCTTTTTTGTCCTCTTTAACTTGACATTGGCTGTTTTTGGCATTACGTGAAACTGTATTTTAATAAACAAAACTGTAATTAATAAATCTGTGCTGTTTTCATTGTTTTTCCAAAACCTTAATATGTTTGTCAAAAAAGACCTCTTAGGTATTTCTAACATTGCACTGTATGCACTCAGATTCACATGTGTAAATTAATGACGCCTAGTTTGACATAGTCAAGGAGTCTAAGTAAAAATAGTGAAAAGTAAAAAAGAGTTGGCTAGTTGCCACTTAAAAAAAAAAAAAAAAAAAAAAATATATATATATATATATATATATATATATATATATATATATATATATATATAACGGCTTGGATATTGTTAAAACTATTTCATAATATTCAAAATGTCATCTGCCATATTTTAATGAATTGCAACTGAAAACTAAAAACTGAAAACATTAAACACACAAAAAAACATTACTACGGTAACAGCTTTTTACATTAAACACATATTATTGTAATGCAAAAGAATGAATGAGGTGTTGTCAGTAAATTTGAAGTTACTTTTTTTCAGAGTAAACAATATAACGCCTAAGTGCCGTGCTGTTAGCCGACTGCAAAGTCTTTGAGGTCGACTGTCACTTTTCAATGAGACTAATCAACATTTTAACTGTTTGGTGCTATGTGTAATGATATATCTCAGTCTTAAAATCAAAAATCAAAAATCAGTGCAAACAGAGATCTTTATTAGACATATTTACCCAGGAAGATTTACAACAGAAATCTGCAGCCAGGTAAGGTTAGGTAGTATTCATAACAAATTCAAGATAAACTTGAAAAGATCAATTTTACTTGTGGTTGTTCCATGGCATAGATCACTTAAAAGCACAGTTTAAGGCACATGCAATAGAAACAAAAGTATGAGATATTATAGCATGTTTGTTTACTTTACTAAATCAAGTAAGTCATATCTTGTTAAAACAGAGCAGTGGGAAATATGGCACTTTGGCATTGACCATAGTGAAGCCTTTTTGTAAATGTATACTTACCTTTTCTTTTGATACAATAAAGCAATATTCCACCAAAAGTAAGAAATAATATCACAGAAAAGCTGACTGTAAGAATAAAGAATACATCACAATTCTTGGATTTGATCTGACCTGAAATACAAAGGAAAGTACACAGCAATAAGTTAATTAAACCGTAACACTTTTAAGAATTGTGGAAAACAAATGTTCTATATATATCGACTGCCTTTGTTGTCCAGTCTCATGGATTTTGTATAAGGTTAGAAGCCCAAAACAGAATAACTGTACTAGATTTTTTTAATTAGTCAATTTAAATGCACACTATAATTTCACTGCAAAAGATTGATATATACTTTATTGCAACTAGTTCACTAACTTTGTTAAATAAATTCAAGCAAAACTGAGACCCTCAAGTTCTGCCTACATATTATTATTATTATTATTATTATTATTATTATTATTATTATTATTATTATTCAGAGATTCAGAGATTCAGAGATTCAGAGATTTAAACCTTACCCGATCATCTGAAAATGTGTTTATTGTTGAATTAATGCCCTTTTTTTTTCATGTTAACTATGTTACACAACTCATGTAACCGTTTTTGTGTCAGAGGTCTAATTTCAGTATAGCTTTATGGTCCCTGCACAGGTGTGATTTTAATAGAATTTCAGTAGATCAATAATGCAGAATCAAATGGTTTAGTTTCCTCACACTTCAAACATTAAAATAGGTTTTAGACTCACTTAGCCCAAGAGAAGACCTTTCATTTGTTTTATTTCCATCGTCTTGCAACCCTGAAGAAATTATATATAAAAATTACCAAGTTAATAAATATTATTATTAAAAAATTTCAGTTTGTAAATGTTAACAAGCAGTTTCCTCATTCATACAATATACATTTTTTTTAAAAGACAGTTAAAATAATATTTTTTTAAAAGCAGCATATTAAGTATATTATAATTTCTACCCCCTGAAGGGGATGCATATACTCACTGAGGATATATCTAGAGAACCACATCCAATTGTCAGGAAAGTGCCTTGTTTATCACAAGTTACATAATGCATCCAAGTGTCTTTCTGCATATTATTTTAATGTTTTGCATATAGCTAGAAAACCTCTTGTCCAATAGTTGAAACTAGACTTTCTTTAGTTATATAATGTTTCATATTCTCAGAGTTAACTGTATGGTGTAGCTTGTGCTAAAGAAGCAAGTTTCATCAGAAATGGATGACGCTTCAGATAAATTAATTCATATATGTTGTGTGGATATGTGACATGTGTATGACTCCTCTATATCTCCTCTCTGGCAGTGGTGTAGTGGTAAAAGAGAAGTGGGTAAACAATGCTTTTTGGTGTTCCAGGCTGGGCAGTGGCATGGTAGTCACAAAGAGAAGTGAGAAGTGGGTAAACTCAGTTTACCCGCATGTATCCTTGACTACACTGCTGCTCTGAGATGTGCAGTGCATCCCCAGCAGTGTACAATAATGTATAATTACACAATGAGAAGCTATCACATGTTTGTGGAATTAATAAGCATAGCTGTGTTTTCATCTGCTACAAACCTGTCATTAAGAGATTACAGTATATCACAAGATACCAAAGGAAAAATATCTAGTAGTGGTTCCTGCAAATATTCCTTATTAAAAAAAAAAAAGATGTAGAAACTAATTTCAGTCACCTTCATTTGTCAGCTGAGTTCCATTCCCAAACATGACTTCTCCTTTTTCTTTGCTGGCACAATAATATGTGGCTGAATCTGCTTCAGTGAAGTATTCAATGGTTAATATAATGGTTCCATTTTACTGGAGGTACTGAATCTTCTACTGTGGAAGTCATTATAATAAGTTGGTGGGAGAGAAGAACTTTTTGCAAAGAGCACTATAGCGACAGGAGATTGTCCTGCACGATGTCGGTACCAGATAATCTCAGAGACTCCTTGTAGATCACATTCTATCACTGCCTTCTCTCCAGGGGAAACATGCCTTGCAAATGTACCTTGAAAAAAAAAATAGAACTTCAAAATTCCCCAACATAAGATATCTGTAACAATAGTTATGTATATTCTTTACTGTGACCTCAAAACTAAAATTATTTTGTAATTTCAAAAGCTATAAATATTGCAGCAGTTATGAAGGCAAGTACTTCTATATAAATGTGCCCCTTCAGTTGTTTTTTTGAATAAACATTGATGCAAATAACTTACAAGTTAGGCAGATAATGATCAGTAGTCCATTCATCTTAAATAAATTGTTGATGAGTTTCAGCTCTGAGAGCAGGATACAAACTGCTGGTTCACATACAAGCAATTGGGTTTTTTGTGGTTATTATATGGTTTGTCATTTTATACATATGTCCCTACTCAGGAAATCATGCTTTGGTTAATGTGGTAAATTAGAGCACCATTACTCTTCTGTTTTTGTTAATATATATATTCAGTGTATACATGGGTGTAGTTTGACTTTTCCATTTGTGGGGGTTGAAGCATAAGATAACATTAGTATATGGTCTGGCCCTGCGGTGTGGGGACCCTGGTGGGGGTTGGTGAGGGTTAAAGCAACAGAGATGTTAAGTGTGCAAAACAGCAAATTTGACTTATTAGGAGCATGAAAGGGCTTTCCTAAGAACTACACTCACATCATTTGATAAAGTTGGATTTAATTGGGATTTTTACCATTTGATTTACACAACATACTTAACACTTTGAAGGTGCAAAATATTTTTTATTGTGACACAAAAGTTAATTAAACAAAAAAAAAAAAAAGACATTTGTTGGTTGCATAAGTATTCACCCCTGAGTCAATACTTGGTAGAAGCACCTTTGGCAGCAATTACAGCTGTGAGTCTTTTTGGGTAAGTCTCTACCAGCTTTGCACATCTGGATCCTGCAATTTTGCCCATTCTTGGCAAAATTGCTCAAGCTCTGTCAAGTTGGATGGGGACTGTTGGTGAACAGCAATTTTCAAGTCTTGCCACAGATTCTCAATTGGATTGAGGTCTGGGCTTTGGCTGGGCCATTCTAAGACATTCAGGTTATTGTTTTTAAACCACTCCAGTGTAGCTTTGGCTGTGTGTTTAGGGTCATTGTCCTGCTGGAAGGTGAACCTCCACCCCAGTCCCAGGTCTCTTGCAGACTGAAACAGGTTTTCCTCTAGAATTTCCTTGTATTTGGCTCCATCCATCTTGCCCTCAATCCTGACCAGTTTCCCAGTCCCACCGATGAAAAGCATCCCCATAACATGATGCTGCCACCACCATGCTTCACTGTGGGGATGGTGTTCTCAGGGTGATGAGCAATGTTGGCTTTGTGCCACAGATAGCGTTTTGCGCTAAGGACAACAAGTTCAATTTTGGTCTCATCAGACCAGAGAACCTTTTTGCACATGTTTGCTGTGTCTCCCACATGCCTTTTGGCAAAATCCAAACGGGATTTGATATGGGTTTTTTCAGCAATGGCTTTCTTTCTCACCACTCTTCCATAAAGCCCAGCTTTGTGGGCGTCGGGGTTATAGTTGTCCCATGGACGGTTTCTCCCATCTCAGCTGTGGATCTCTCCAGCTACTTCAGAGTTACCATTGGCCTTTTGGTTGCTTCTCTGACTAATGCCCTCCTTACCTGGTCACTGAGTTTTGGTGGATGGCCTTCTCTAGGCAGAGTCGCGGTTGTGCCATATTCTTTCCATTTTTAATAATGGATTTAACGGTGCTCGAGGGGATGTTCAAAGTTTGGGATATTTTTATAACCCAACCCTGATTGGTGCTTCTCCAGAACTTTATCCCGGACTTGTTTTGATAGCTCCTTGGTCTTCATGATGCTGTTTGTTTAGATATGCTCTCTAACAAACTCTGGGGCCTTCCAGAAAGAGATGTATTTAATCTGAGATCTTGTGACACTTTAATTGCACACAGGTGGACTCCATTCAACTAATTATGTGACTTCTGAAGGCAATTGGTAGCACCAGAGCTTATTTAGGGGTGTCACAGCAAAGGGGGTGAATACCTATGCAATCAAGACTTTTCAGTGTTTTATTTGTAAATAATTTTGAAAAATATGTAGATTTTTTTTCTCACTTCGACATTATGGACTATTTTGTGTAGATCAGTGACAAAAAATCCTAATTAAATCCATTTTAATTCCAGGTTGTAACACTACAAAATGTGGAAAAGTCCAAGGGGGGGGTGCATACTTATGCAAGGCGCTGTACATACAGTACAGACGCAGACACAAGTATTGGCACTCTTATTATACCATCATTTAAGGTAACAGATTAAGGACAAGCATTTAGTACATTTTAACCACTTTTTAATAACAAATAACAAATGATACTTAACAAATAGTCTTTATCAAAAAACAAACAAACCTTTTTTATTCAAAGTATTCATTCATGACCAAAATATTGGCACCCCTGCTTTAGTGTTTTGTGTATCCTGCATTTATTACAGCTTTTAGAAATTTATGATAATTCTTAACCATTATGTTACATCTTCTTGGTGAAATTGGGGCTAATTCTGTCTTGCATAAAAGAAGATAAAAGAATGGGCCCAGATTTCACCAAGATGATTTTTTTTTTTTTATTAAAAAAAAAAGGATTTGTTAAATTACTAGAAATTGTTATTTTGCTTTTTGTTTTATTAAATGGTGGTTATAAATATTTGTCCTTTATCTGTTACCTTGAATTATGGTAGAATAAGCATAGGGTACCAATACATTTACCAATCAATCTATCTATCTATTTATATCAAGCAGAAAGAAAAATGTCACATGACCACAGCATGGTGAACATCTTAGTTTCCACAACACTGACAAGAGTCAATAGTCCTATGAAAGGGTTCATATGAGCAGTCAATACATCAGCAGTGGATTTACAAACCCTCACAGGGATGCTACAAACTGAGACAGCAAATTCTCAATAGAATTCATTGATTTATTTAAGAATCACATTAAGTCTTTAAAACTAAGCAAACAAATCCTCATGTTAACTCTCACAAAAGTAAGCAAATTAACCCATTTAAGAAAGGATTTTTTTAAATATACAAAGAGTAAAGCATAAAAAGGTAGTTTCACAGTTTTTCATTTTGTATTTGATTAAATAAACTTAGTTTGACATTCTTTAGGAACAACACTATAACTTACAACTGAACATACTGAGTATTTCATAAAAGCATATACAGTCTCAGACATAAGTATTTGGGCAGTTAAAAAATGAGAAAAACCACAAAGAAAGTGATTTCTATATAATTTCTAATTGTTCTATTGAAATATATAAATTAGAGATTCAGCTTTATAATAAAACAAATTATTACATAACATGCAAAAACTAATTTCATATTTTGACAAAAGTATTTAGGCAATCAACATATTTCGTATGAAATCCATTCATTGCTAATTATTGACAATTATCATGATTGAAAACCAACACCTGGTGATAATTATAGAATACATAAATACATAATCATCAACTGCTGAAAAATACATTGGAAACATGTGATTAAGAAAGCAACAAAAATTCTTAAAACTAAAGAGTAATATCAAGACATTTTGCACTCTCATGTTACCCAGTGCTAGGGTTTTTGGACGGAAGTTTGTATTCCAGCAGGGTAATGACCCTAAGCATTATGCAAAGTCTACAAACAAATTCCTGATAAAAAGGAAGAATAGTTATGGATTGGTGTGAACGTGTGGGTTGTAGTGCGTGGTGAATGGGTGATGCAGGTGCTACAGACAAGGACAAAACACAAAGTTCACGGTTCAAGTTCCTTTTTATTCCTTGACCATCAATTAAATAATAAAGCTGGCTCTACCCAGCAATGGGTATTGCCAGCGTCAAACGGGGTTAAATAATAAAGCTGGCTCTACCCAGCAATGGGTATTGCCAGCGCCAAAACAAGGGGTTGCAGTCCTGAAATAATAATCTCAAAACACAAACACAACACAAACACAGACACGTCTCCGGACAGTGAGTGCTCGAGTGCAGGTGCGGTGCTGGATACAATGTTGCCGGTTAAGTGCAGGTGCGGTGAAGTCCGGGTGAATCGCTGGCCTCGGGCTGCAGCTCCCAGATCCGTGCTTAATCAGTCTGACAAAGACTAACCAAACACTTAACTCTCCTTCCAAACAGTCCTCGTTTTCCTCCCATCAACCACAACAAAGGAACCGATTATGGCGTCACGTCACCCTAAAGTACCCTCAGCCCCGCCCCCTCCGATAGCTAGTTCAATCACGTCTCCTCCAATTCATGAATGAAACTTTGCTTACCGTACTAGGGCGGGGACTCCTGGTACCGTGACGCCATCCCTTTCCTGAATGGCCGGCTTCCGACTGCCCCCGGAATGAACTGCCGAAACATTCAGTACGGGGCACGCAATTCCTGCTGTGCTCTCACAGGTCGAGAGGGAGATTGTTGATTCAGATTCATTCGCTCTTTGTCACAATTGGCCATCTCAGTCCCCAGACTTGAATCCCATTGAGATGTTGTGGATTTACTTGAAGGCTGCTGTTGCAAAAAGGAAACCAAAGTCGATTGCAGAACTCAAAGCTGTATGTGTTGAAGAATGGGCAAAAATATCTCCAGAAAGATGACAGGAACTGGTTTCAAAATACAAAAAACATTGCAAGCTGCAAAGGAAGCAAAGGGTTGGCACACAAAATACTAATGTAAGGGTGTCCAAATACTTTCGTCAAAGTATCAAATTCGTTTTTGCATGTTATTTTTCATTGTATGTATTTATGTAATAATTTGTTGTTTTATTATAAAGATGAATTTATAGCTTTCAATAGAACAATTAGAAATTATAGAAACAACTTTCTTTGTGGTTTTTCTCATTTTTTTCACTGCCCGAATACTTTTGTCTGTGACTGTGTGTGTGTGTATCATTCCAGTATAAAGTTTGAATTTGTAAGAAGCAACACCTAACATTAAAAGGCTAGCAAACTGCACATTTGAGACCTATACAAGGAATAGATCTGCATGGTGGAGACATTTTATGGAACAATTTTATTAGCTACAATTACTTTAACCAGTGTATGTATACATTTTTTTTTACATTCAATATTTTTGTAAATACCTACAGAACTAACATTTTTAATGTTGATCATGCAGAATACATTTGTTTTATTAGATACATTTACAAGATGAATTTACAGTAAGGTTAAATACCAGACACCTTTCTATAAATAACTTGCACATGTTTATTATGAATGTGACCTTAAAAGAAAAAGCTAACAAAGTGCCCTCATTCATTATTATAAGAAATAGCCACCGAGTATTGTTCTCGTCCACACCACTTGTCTCTATGGAGTGGAACTTGAAATAGCTAAATAAAAAAAAACACAAACACACACACAAAGAGCAAAAAATGCTTCGATTATAACCAGTGGATTTTAAAGCCTTCAACAACTTTGTGATAAAGGGATATGAATACTTAAAGATGTATTTGAAACACATTAAAGAATATTTACAATATTTACAGAAAAAGGGCAGGTGCTTTTTCTCTTGTAAGCTAATTTCCAGTGATATACGCTAGGGTATTAACATTGTATTCAGCACTATGGCAGTTATCCTTACTGCACCTTTTAAATAAATATCACAAAGCAGGAATTTTATAGTGTTAGTGTTAACAAATTGGACAATTTTAGTTCTGTTGAGATCATCAAAATATCTCTTATGGTTGAACATATAATACATCCAATGTTTTGGCAATACTGCATAAGGGGACAGTGTTCACCTTCAAATCATAGCACCTGAACAAAAAAGTTTGCTCTGAAAATAGTTTAAATACCTAAACTGCTAATCCACTTATGGGAACACACAAGCCTATTTTTACTGTAGTTCTCTATTGTTCTCATGTCATGTGATAACTTCCTATTTTCCATTTTACTTATTTTGTGTCCATTAAATGCTTATGTTGCAAATGCCATACATTTTAAATTTCAGTTTTGACATTAATGATAGATGACTCTGCAGAACAAGAAGTAATCAGCTTCTATTATGCTGATAATCTGTTGCAAGCTCTGTGTTTAATTAAATAGTAATAGAACATCCAGACAGCTATGTTATGCAGATAGAACCACAGAGTGTCAATACTCGCAGGCACCAGCATCTATCATACAGTAGTGGTTACACTTCACAGATTTTTCTATATATACTGAAAACTGCAGTTAAAATCATGAAACTTGGTAGTAACATTATTTATCATAATTTAAAGATAATATCAGATGCTGGGGATTTAGGGGGGCATCTGTCCATCTGTCCATATTCCACATTTACATCACACCTTCTCTTAAATTAGCTTTGTTTTCATATTGCAAGCTCTAAATGTAACTTAAAGAAGGTGCATTGAAGGGTTGTGCTATTATTTTTTGATTAAGACAGTAAAATGTCTTTAAAATGTCAATTGTTAATCAGCACAATGAAAAGTCCCTGCACCTGCTCTAAAACAGAGTTTGTCATTTTTCAATCACATTTAGTGAATTTTATCCAAATATAAGCAATACGTTTCTTTTGATGCTCACATATCAGTGATACATTTCTTTTGATGCTCAGTATTTTAGCTGTTCTAATACTACAAACTTTACATCATTTATGTCATGTCCTTGACTGGTGAAGTGCTGTACTATTGGTTCATTCATTTTTTTTTATTTCTAATTAATGAAAGGTGGTTCTGAATTATTTTATATAAAGTTGTTCCAGTCTCTCCAACATATTTTATTTCATCACATTTTTCACAGGCTATTCCATAAACAACATTGCTATTTTTACAGTAGGTATTAGTTTTTAGTGACTATGTGTTGTTCTTATGTTTAATTATATTTTTTTACTTTTGTCCATGTATTTACACACTTTACATGTACTAGTGCAAGTGTTTGTAGAACCTATTCTGTCAATGATTCTTTTATGTTTACTGTGAACTAAAATATCACCTAAATTAGCTTCTCGTGAATGCTACAACTGGGGCCTTAAGAAATACTTTTTTCAATTTTTTTGAATTAGAATTGAATGTAGAATCTGCAAGTGTTTCCAAACTATCTTAGAAATATTGGGCAAAAGTTCTGAGTAAGTCTTTACTAATGAGACTCTTTTGACCTTTTTATCTCTATTTTTATAATCTAGTAGATCATCTCTTTTTAGTTTATCCACTTTTCTTAACTCTGTCTCTATAATTCTTTCTTTGTATCCTCTTTTTTAAGATTTGTTTTTAATACATTTCTTTGTTTTACATAATCATTTTCTTTTGAGCATATTCTTTGTATTCTTATTCCTAGACCCTTTGGGATTGCCCTTTTAGTGTGTATTGGATGTGCAAAGGACATTTGTAAATACTGGTGCATGTCAGTAGGTTTACAGTCTCAATTGAACCTTCTGCAAGTTTTACTATGGTATCTAAAAATTATATTTCTTTTCATGTCCATCTTAATATTACTGTGTATTTCATTTGCCATTTTATGAAACTGGAAAAAGAGATTCTTCTCCATGTGTCCAAACCCCAAAAATATCATCTACAAACCGAATGTATTCTAAAGGTTCTCTTTCCGATTTTCTAAGTAATTGTTCTTCCCATTTCCCCATGTATTTACTGGCAAAATACATTCCTAATTTAGATCCTATTGTTGTACCATCGTTTTGTTTGTAATTCTTATCAACAAATGTAAAATAACTTTGCTAAAACTATGTTGATCATGTTCAGCACTTCTGCTGTTGGTGTTGATTTATCTAGTGATTTTTGACAAGATTCTAAAGTTTCTTTACAAGGGACACTAATGCATAAGTAACCTCAAACTTTATGTTCAATGCAAATACACCTTTATGAAAAAGAAAATCTCATTCAAATAACCAAACGTATACACACTATACCTTGATATAAACAAATAGCGAGTATGTCCACCCTTTTCCTTCAAAACCACTGAAATTCTTCTCGGGACACTTTCAAATAATTTTGTTATAAACTCTTGTGGAATTGTGTTCCAAACTTCTTCCAAGACCTTCCAGAGATCATCTAAGTTTCTGGAATTCTTTTTTACTTTTTCATTGTCCAAATAGTCCCATACAGCTTCAATGATATGGAGATCTGGGCTTTGAGGGGGACATTCCATATGTTGAAGGACTCCAGCTTCCTCTTTCTTTTGCAAATAAGTTTGAATTATCTAGCTGAGTGTTTTGGATCATTACCTTGCTTAAGATGAAGCTTGGACTAATAAGTCTTGCACCACTGGGGATAGCATGGTGGATTAAAATGTGTTTGTACCTTGCTGCAGTCAATATACCATCAATTTCCAGCAATTTTTCAACACCACTTGAGGATATGCACCCCCAAACTTGAATTGAAACTCCTCCATGCTTAATTGTTGGCTTCAAGCAAGGCTCTTTATAAGTTTCAGTTGTTCGTCGTCTCACATACTGTCTTCAATTAGATCCAAATAACTGAAACTTTGACTCGTCTGTCCAAAGCACCTTTGACCATTGTTCCATAGTCCAAATTCTGTGTTCTTGTGCATATTTTAGCCTTTTAGTCTTGCTCCACTTTCTTAACAGATGTTTTCTAACTGCAACACATCCTTTAAGTCCTGATTTCAAAAGTGACCTTCGTACTGTTGATGGATGGACAAAGACACCTGAGCCTTCTGCCAGTTCTGTTGTCAATTCAACGCTTGTCTTCTTTCTATTCTTTCTAATCTTCAAGTATTGTTCATCCTTGTTAGACAGCTTTTTGGGTCTTCCAGTCCTGGGTTTGTCAATTACAGATGATGTTTCTCTGTACTTGCTGATTATGCTTCGGATACCACACCTTGAAAATCGAGTGATGCGAGCTATTTCACTCAATGTTTTTCCTTCTTTATGCAGAAACACAATTCTATGGCGATCTTCTACTGAAATTTTAGCCATTTTGTTTTAACCTAACAGTTAATCCTGATAGATCTGTATTCTGCAGTACAAAAAGTGGGCTTTTAGCTTTATGGATGTGTAGACAGGAACACTGGCAATGAGCCATCAATTAGATTGGATTGGTAAATGTGATGGATTAGCTACTACAACACTTCTTATTAGCTGCTCATGTAGCTTACTTTGAGTTGTTGGGATCACAAGTTTTTTAAGATTCTGATCAATGTGCATTAAATATTGCTAAATGACAAGCTTGGTTTCTTCTCACCCAAACTAAGCTGTATTAACAACAGTCAAAGCTGTTATAATAGTAGAAAACACTAGTGGAGGCTTTGAGTAAATTGTTGATGCTCATAATATCCATATAGTGTAACTCCTGAATGTGTCGAAGACTTTTGCACAGCAGTGTGTGTGTACGTCATATATATATATATATATATATATTATATATATTTATTTTTATTTTTAACTGGTCACTTCATAATTAAACAAAAACAGAATCCTTGTCCAACAGAAAAGCAGGCACATATGCAAGGTACACCTTGGAAGAGCAGGGTCCATTAAACCCTGGAGTCTCTGGATCTATTTGGGTTTGGGAATGTTCTCACTGTCATTTACAGTTAAAACCAGTATATTATGTTGTTGTTTTCTCCATTTTACTCCCAGTGTTTTCTTTAGGCTCTGGATCCTGAATTCTGGTTGATTTGTACAGGCCTGTTTCAATCTGCATATGAAACAGAGAGAAACAACAGGTTTAAAAATCATTCAACTACCTGTTTGGGACACTACACCTTTAAGACGACATTTAATCAAGGTAAAACTGTTTCTTGTAAAACTGTACCAGTATAACACTCCCTATTCATAAAGCGTTTACCACCACACTTCAGTTTGCACCCTTTTTTATGCAAAATGAAAAAAAAAAATTATAATGCTACACAACTACACATGGATATTCAAAACTTTAAATAGTTATTTTATTGAAAAATTGAAAAAAGACTGTGGTGTTAACTGAGCAAGGTGGTTCATGTTTTAAGAACATGGCCCTCTATATCTGTCACTATGGCAAAAAAGGGCAAACACCTTTTTTAAATTTTCTGTTTTGTTTCTTAAGTTAAAACATAACAGATACTGTATAACCACTCGCTGCTGGAAGTTGCAGCCAGGCCATTAATGGTGCGTGTGCCCCTACAGCGGAAACAAAATTAGGAGTGGAAATGAAAACAAACGCAGCAGTTCTACCAAGTTCTTTGTAAGTGAGACACAAAATCCCTAAATTCGGTTTACATACTCAGTGTGGTAAAGTGCACATACAAGTATGATGTTGCTAAACATACACCACAACCTGGTGTGACCCTACTGCTGAACTGAAAGAGGCAGAAAGACAGTCTTACATCAACAATTCCCTTCTCAACATCCGCTGCAAACTTCAGCGCCGCAGCCTTTGGCAGGCCTCCAGCTTTGATAATGTCTTTGACTTGTTTGCCTGCCCGGATGCAGCCGATCACCATGCCTCGCTCGAACTCTGTGAGTGTCGATCCACTGTCCATGCCTCTGCTGTGCCACTGCTGATCACTGTCATAGAACAAGGAAGGAGCATCAGATCAGAGCCTGGACACGGAGCGATTAAGTCGAAATGAATAATGCACAGTAGGGGAGATTTCATTTCATGAATGTTTAAACATGGGTAATAAACATGTTAAAATGTTAAGACTTTGATATACTGGGGATGTGTGTAATCAATCAGAAAATACCTCAAATAAAAGCCTTCTAGCATTTTTTTTTTCTAAATTACTGCAACATGTATTTTTGAATATTAAATAATGGCTTACACTTACTCCTATGTAACACAAAGCCTATCACCCTAGCAATTGCTGACAAACAATTGATGTCACTTTTAAAACATTCTTGCAACTCATTGTTTTTGTTGCCTTCTCATGTGTACTCCACATTACTGCACATTCTTTATACACACCATCACGATTATTATATTTATTATTCACATGCCCTAAGATGTCACATCTGCCATTTCTGTAAAAGCAACCCACCATGACCTATTGCACACCCACCCAGTTGCATGGCCTATGGTATATCCACACATGCACCTTGCCTAGACAACAACCCTGAATTTTGGCACATGGCACAGAACAAGCCAAACACCAAAACTAACACAGGCACACACTGTAAACAAGGTCCTCTTAAGTGCATAATAATCACACAGTACCTAAAAAGTAGACAATATTTGTATAGCATCAAGATTAAGTCAGATCATATCTGAATTTAATCCAAAAAGTCTAAAAGAGGCTAGGAGTTTATGATAAAGGTTTGGTAAACACTGCTGCAAAATCAAGGTAGTTATCATGTTCACCATGTAGAGTGTCAAACATAAGGACTGAGGCGCTCAGTTCCCATTTACTGCACCGAAGAGCCTTAAAGAACTGGGGGAAAATGCGTGTAGGGGGCACTGTTGAAGACCATGTGTGCATATCATACGGACGGTTAATTAACTATGATCAGCAATGGGTGAAGCATCAGATCATTAATTCAGCATTGTATGACAGTGATATTAACATTCATAGTTAATTAACGATGTGAAATTGCTGTATGTAGCATTTAAAACACACAACTGCCATTCTCTTTCCAAAGTAATTTCCTTTTCCATTTTTCAAGACACATTACTCTTCTTTACCTTCCATTTCCGCTTTTCCTGATTGTATTTATAGCCTAGATGTTCAGCCTATCTTAATAAAACACATACAAACGCGTATGTACTCTGTCTGTGTACTTCTCGCCTGGATATGCAGGGCTTACTGTATCAATCTTAATAAATACTAACTTACTATTCGAAAACTTGTATCAGCGTATACACCCCATCCGTTATTTTTTTTAAATATGTAAACGAACATATTCTCAACACAAACTAAGTGTTTTTTGTTTGTTTGTTTTGTTTTACCTTTTCTATTTTTTGTTTTCTTTTATCCAAGACTAGATTTATCTCTCGCTGTATTCAAACGCAGCTTGATGACATACTTTGTACGTCTATTTTTTATCTACTTCCTTTTGTTTAATTTTACATGGTGTTGCAATTTCTTAAAAATGCTAAGGCGCCATCTAGTGGAGGAGTGTCCATGACACGATTGATGTGTATGGTATGCAACTCTCGGTCTATACTATGCAATATATAAAACGTTACATATCCCCTTTATAAGTCAGTTTCGGTCAAAGAGCAAGCAGACCTGACAAAGTATGTTATAGTATGGTATTCTTTTCTGTCTGTCCGTAGAACAAGTACAATACAGGTGAATGTGAAAGTTGGGGATTATGGTACCATACATTGGATTCAGTTCCACTGTATTATAACCAGTCCGGTTCTGGTTTAGTTCCTGGATATGGACAAGTCAACCCTGGTTTTGGGAGGACTTTCTAGCTAGCGAGCTTTGATTGGTTCATCTTGTCCACCCACTTTGCATCTCCAGAAGAAATTAAAAACCTTCTAGGCTTCAACTATCAAGGTTGTGACCTTCCAACTAACTGAAAAGATGATGGAGGCAGCTCACTTACAGGTAAGGTATAATCAGTGGTGCTGTTGAGCCAGAACACCATTCCGGTACTCTTTTCTGTAGGCAGCAGTGGTGTAATCAAGCACAATAGGCAAGCTAAGTCACATGACTTCATCTCCGTGACAACTGTCTGATTCAGTCAGTAGTCCTCTTGATGCAATGAAAAGGAACGTCTTCTATTTTGAACTACTTCTTTAAGAAGCCTAAAAATGCTGAGTAACTGCATCGACTACAGCAGTGGACACAAACACAAATGAAGCTGGAGAAAGACACTGTGGAAATACTTGTAGAAATTAGATACATGCATTGCCAATTATATGTGTTACAGAAGTTCAGTATACAAATACAATGTGACTTTGTATAATTCTTGTTTAAGAAAATCTATTTTAGTATGTTCTAGTACCTTCAGATTTGGGACTACACCACTGGGTATAACTGGATACAAGAGACTACATTCTCCCCTGTAAGTACTGTACATTAACATTGAACCGTCTGGTTATGCTCTAAAAAAGAATTGAACTCTTGTTGCAATACCATGATAAAAATATCAGGTGACACTAAATACTTAGGTGAAAACCTTTATTAATACAAATTTTAGTGACACAGCAAAAACTCTCATTTTCAGACCTGACCAGCTCCGAGATGCAGGGAGTTGATGAACAAGCCTTCATTTGTTGCTGCACAATTAGCCAATCAGGAGATCAGCTTACTGCACTGACTGGGTTGTGTGGTTGGGAGCTGACGTGGGTATGTAGTACTCTTAGATTGACAGAAATGAAAGGTATATTTCTTAAAAGCTGATATATGTTCCATATACACTTTATAATTTATATGTATACGGAGGTGCCACTATAACCAAGATGGCAGTTGTTATGGTGTTCTTCAGTTTTCTGGCCTCATTACCCACACACCCCTTCCTCAGTCAGTGCGATATTTACCCCCAGGAGCCGCACTGCTGCACAGCCCTGTCTCTCGTGGGGGGTGCAGAGGCTCGGGTCAGTACTCAGCATCGCTGCTGTCTGACCAGACTTCAATTCATCCCCTTTTATCTGTGGGAGAAAGAAAAGAAGAGATTATACATCAGTTCTTTTTCAACCTAATGTTCTCATCTGCATATGTTGGAAATAAAGTGAAGGCACCAAATCCCCTTGTGAAATGTACCCAGTTGGCTCAAAATGCAAAGCAAATTACACCTTAAAGAGGAGGAGTAAATCAGAATTGTATTCAATCTTCCCTTCTCTCCTTGCAGTTAAAAGCAAAAAAAAAACTGAGAGACGGTTCTGTTGGTCCTTCTCCCCATAGCTGTCTGTCAGTTCAACCAAAGGCTAGTGATTAAAGAGCTGAACCTTGCTAATACACAGCGGATTGAACCTGCTGACTCCAGATCATTTAGATGAGCTTAATTTACAGAATTAGCTTTTCTCAGTCTAGCTCAGCTTAAATAAATAAATAAATAAATAAATAAATAAACCAACAACAACAACAAAAGCAAAACACTGAAAAGGAAAATGTTTAAAACAATAAAGGCCTGATTTACCAGTATGACCACAATAAAACACTGATTCTGGCATTATCCTGGTAGTTGACCTTGTCTTGCCTCCCTTGAAACGGTTATCTATTAGAGTATATCATATAATCAGGGTACCACTGCTAAATTTACAAACTGCAAAATAATGTCAAGTAGATTTAATTCCATTTATCATGAACACTGTTGAACTGATCTCCATGGAGTCTGTGAACAGCCATGACGTGAAGAGGGGCTTCAGACTAAAACAAGAGGAAAATGCTATTGTTTAAGGAATAACATCAAACCCCCAAACGCCCTAATACATGATATTTGCTAATCAAGTTAATCAGACTATTTTAGCTATAAATCTCCTGATGATATTGGGGTGGGGGACAGGGTTTTATATACAGACGTGCTCAAATTTGTTGGTACCCCTCCACAAAAAACGAAGAATGCACAATTTTCTCTGAAATAACTTGAAACTGACAAAAGTAATTGGCATCCACCATTGTTTATTCCATATTTAATAGAAATCAGACTTTGCTTTTGATTTTTTATTCAACATAATATTGTAAATAATAAAACAAATGAAAATGGCATGGACAAAAATGATGGGACCGCTAACCTAATATTTTGTTGCACAACCTTTAGAGGCAATCACTGCAATCAAATGTTTTCTGTAGCTCTCAATGAGACTTCTGCACCTGTTAACAGGTAGTTGGCCCACTCTTCCTGAGCAAACTGCTCCAGCTGTCTCAGGTTTGATGGTGCCTTCTCCAGACTGCAAGTTTCAGCTCTTTCCATAGATGTTCGATAGGATTCAGATCAGGACTCATAGAAGGCCACTTCAGAATAGTCCAATGTTTTGTTCTTATCCATTCTTGGGTGCTTTTAGCTGTGTGTTTTGGGTCATTATCCTGTTGGAGGACCCATGACCTGCGACTGAGACAGAGCTTTCTGACACTGGGCAGTCGTTTCGCTCCAGAATGCCTTGATAGTCTTGAGATTTCATTGTGCCCTGCACAGATTCAAGGCACCCTATTGCCAGGCGCAGCAAAGCAGCCCCAAAACATAACCGAGCCTCCTCCATGTTTCACTGTAGGTATGGTGTTCTTTTCTTTGAAAGCTTCATTTTTTCGTCTGTGAACATAGAGCTGATGTGACTTGCCAAAAAGCTCCAGTTTTGACTCATCTGTCCAAAGGACATTCTCCCAGAAGGATTGTGGCTTGTCAATATGCATTTTAGCAAATTTCAGTCTGGCTTTTTTATGTTTTTCTTCAAAAGTGGAGTCCTCCTGGGTCTTCTTCCATGGAGCCCACTTTCGCTCAAAAAGCGACGGATGGTGCGATCAGAAACTGACGTACCTTCACCTTGGAGTTCAGCTTGTATCTCTTTGGCAGTTATCCTTGGTTCTTTTTCACCATTCGCACTATCCTTCTGTTCAATCTGGGGTCGATTTTCCTCTTCGGCCGCGCCTAGGAGGTTGGCTACAGTTCCATGGACCTTAAACTTCTTAATAATATTTGCAACTGTTATAACAGGAACATCAAGCTGCTTGGAGATGGTCTTGTAGCCTTTACCTTTACCATGCTTGTCTATTATTTTCTTTCTGATCTCCTCAGACAACTCTCTCCTTTGCTTTTTCTCTGGTCCATGTTCAGTGTGTGCACACAATGATACCAAACAGCACAGTGACTACTTTTCTCCATTTAAATAGGCTGAATGACTGATTACAAGATTGGAGACATGTGATACTAATTAAAGAAACCAATTAGTTTGAAATATCACTATAATCCAATTATGTATTATCTTTTCTAAGGGGTACCAACAAATGTGTCCAGGCCATTTTAGAATATCTTTGTAGAATAAGCAATAATTCATCTCTTTTCACAGCTTCTTTGCTTTATTCTATGACATACCAAAGGCATGCAAGTATACATGATAAAATAGCTTTTAATTTCATCACTTTTCAGGAGGAATGAAGCATTATTTCAATGAGCTGTAAGGGTACCAACAAATTTGAGCACGTCTGTATAAGCCTGTGGTCTTGCATCGTATCCCCCAGCACAGGGCTCCCTCACCTCTAACCCAGACTACATGACGATGTGGTGGGCGTCTGGCTGGTCCCCTCATTGACAGCAGCCGTAATCTTCCTCACCATGTAGCTACAGGCTGTGGAGGGAAACAAGAGGAAAGAAACATGTCAACACTGAAAATGAATTATAGAAAAGCAGCTGATGTGAGAGGCAGTTGGGTTGTTGTGTTGTTCCACTATATCTGTTATAGATTCTTATTGTAAGAAAGCTCTGGTTTATTTTTTAACCGCAATAACATCTTTTTAAAAATAATAGTTGAGCTAGTGATCAGCAAGGGTTGGGAATTTGATTATTTTAGAAGCATAGACACAAATCTATTGCTATTATTTTAAAATAAATATTACATTGATTTTTTTTTTTTAACATCAACCTGCATGAAGCCTGTTGAATCAGCCTGACCAGCTGAAAACCAGCACACTACCAGCTCTGACTAGGATAAACCATCTCTTTTTTTGCTGGAATTTTTAACAGGGTTAAAATTTGTTGGACTCTGGACTCTTGACCGAGGGTCGTGGGTTCAATCCCTGATGGGGACACTGCTGCTGTACCCTTGAGCAAGGTACTTTACCTAGATTACCTCCAGTAAAACCCAACTGTATAAAAGGGTAACTGTATGTAAAAAATAATGTGATATCTGTATAATGTGAAATAATGTGATATCTTGTAACAATTGTAAAGTCGCCCTGGATAAGGGTCTGCTAAAATAAATAATACTATGCATTTTTTTGCATTACACATGGAGCTACATTTTAGCATCTTTATGTATTATTATTATTATTATTATTATTATTATTATTATTATTATTATTATTATTTATTTCTTAGCAGCCCTTATCCAGGACGACTTACAATAAAAAGCAAATACATTTCAAGTATCACAGTACAAGTAATAATACAATTAAGAGCAAGATAAATACAATGACTTTGGTTCAAGCACAAGTGTGACAAAATACAATTCAATAATACAGCAGATAACAGTGTCAGTGATAGTTACATCAGGATATGATTAAATACAAAATACTACAGATTAAACACTTGGCAGATTACAGTACTCTGAAGTACAGGATTAAATGCAGTAAAATAGGGGCAGATAAGAGCAAGTAAAGCACATTTAAGGAAGGGTGATAAGTGTCCCAGGGGAAAAACAGAGGAGTTCTACAGGTGCTGTCTGAAGAGGTGAGTCTTAAGGAGGCGCTGGAATGTGGTCAGGACTGGGCAGTCCTGACATCTGTGGAAGGTCATTCCACCACTGCGGAGCGAGGGTGGAGAAGGAGCGGGCTCTGGAGGCAGGGGAGCGTAGAGGAGGTAGAGCCAGTCTTCTAGTGCAGGCGGAGCGGGAGGTCGAGGGGGGGTGCAGGGGAGAGATGAGGTCTGGAGGTAGCTGGGTGCAGTCTGGTCAAGGCATCTGTGAGGCTAGTACAAGAGTCTTGAACTGGATGCGGCGGTGATAGGGAGCCAGTGGAGTGGCCGGGTAGTAGCCAGTAATGTAATATTGTTAATTTTATTTGAACCAATTAATCATTTTATGAACAATAGACAGTCACACTTGAAAATATACTGCACTCTCAACAATATGGAACTTATCTTTAATGAAGTCAGACCATCTTTGCTAGCTTGGCTGTTCTGCCTTGGTTGGGAAGTTTCAACGTTTGATGTGTGAAGTTTTTTATTTAGCGTCTCTCTCTCTCTGCACCTCCACTCCCTGCTTTATGGAACACTCTGTATTACAAAATGACACACATGAGTGTAGGGAGGGGCTTGAGTTGAAGCCTATTGTGTAACAGAAGGAGGAGCTTAGTGGAATTCTGGGGTTTGCTGTTCTTTATGTATGAAAATGTTTATGAACTCTGAGAATTGTAGTCTTCTTTATATAACAGACAGCAATATATCCTGAGAGATGAATAAAGTTTAAGTTCTTAAACTGGGACAGTATGGAAATATTTGAATAACTTCCAACTTCAAGCTATGAAGGCGATAGGGTTTTATTTTTTTATTTTGGAAGTTGATTTAATATCATATTGAAAGTGAATAGAGAGAGACTCATGGTGATATTCAGAGTGGAATCTTTTACTTTCAAAAACAGTTTTGTGAATAAATTATCTTATTGTCTTTGTAATTTCATTTCTACAGCAAGTATGGTTATTACATTACACAGTAGCAATTCAATAATATCAAATTCGAGAGTCTATTTTATTGTTGATTTCTGCTGTAAAGCTAGTCCCTTTTCTGCCCTAAGAAAGTTGGGTTACAGTAACCCTGGTTCCCTGAAAGAGAAGAGCGACCACCAACGACATTATGTTTGTGATAATGCATACCAGAGCCGTCGCGAGGAGAAGGAATGGCAGCATATGAGGGGCGCATCAGAACCGCATAACCCAAGGGTTAGCGGTGAGCTTACACCTCAAGGACCTCGTGCATAACAAAGGCAGGGCAGGATGGAGAAAGTACACGGGCGTGGCCCAATAGCCACAGTACAAATATCGGACAGCGAGGCCCCTCTGAAGGGCCCAAGATGTAGCCAACCCTCTAGTGGAGTGTCGGCTACCCTCCCAGGTGGGGGTAAGCCCAGCACCATCATGCAGTCGAGACTGTGTCCACAATCCAATGTGACAGACATTGCTTTGAGGGGGGGCTGTCCTGGGGTCATATACCGTGACAGACAAAGAGCTGGTCAGTATGACACAGAGCTCTTGTTTTATCCAGGTAACCACCTCAATGCCCACACCGGGCAGAGGAAAATCAATCTCCTATCCTCCTCTGAAGCAAACAGAGGTAGATGGAAAACTCAATTCCACAGACTGATTCATGTGGAAGGCTGTAATCACCTTGGGGAGAAAGCAGGGTTTGTACGCAGTGACAACCTGCTGCCATCGTCCCAAATACATATACAGAAGCTGTGCACCGACGGTGCCTGCAGCTCACTGACCCGCTTTGCGGAGGTGATAGCCAAGAGGAAGGCAGCTGTTTCAACTCTATGTATAGTCTCAAGCGGGCCTTCCTGAGAGCACAACAGTACAACATCAAGGCTCCATTCAGGAGACCGGCCCTCAGTACATGATCTAGACTCCTCAGGGAGGGACGCCCTTCTAGGTGGACATAACCATCGAGTGCCTTCAGAAACCAGGTCGCCAGGAAATGGGCACCTGGGGACACCGAGTCAACAGGGACATGGCATGCAGATATACCTGCCAGGTATACTTTTAGCGTGAAGGGATTTTCCTGCTTCCAGCAGTTGTTGTAGGAATACCAAGAACAGCTGCTATAGGGTAAGAGGTAGGGTCTTAACCCGGTCACACCAGTCTTAAATATCTCCATTTGTAGGCTTACAATGACCTTGTGGAGGAGGCCCTAGCGTTTGCAGTGTGCCTCGACCACGTCTGAGAGCCCTAAAGGGTCTCCCGGTTCTGGGTGCCAGAGAGTGCCTCTCGCCTGACTGAGGATATCCAGGCGTAGTGGGATCTCCCAGGGCTGGCCTGCAATAGCTGGTATGGGTTGAAAACCAGATTCTCCTGAGCCATCTGGAGAACTGTCGTCTTCTTTCTCCGGACCATCTCTAGGAAGGATGGGAGCAATAGAATTGGTGAGAATGTACAAGTGCGTCCCTGGGCCGTTTTCGTGGACCAGGGCGTCGACGCCTAGTGGACCACCAAAGCGGTGGAGGGAGAACCATAGGGGGCAGTGGCGTCTCTGCCGTGGTGATGAGATCGACTCGGGCTTTGCCAAACGCCTCCCAAATGCTCTCCAGTACCTGAGGGTGGAGCTGCCATTCTGACGGATGAGGACCCTCCTCAAGAGGAGGTCCACCGCCTGACTCACTACTCTGGGAAGGTGAACAGCCTGGAGGGATAACGGTTATGTTTTGCCCATGGCAATAGTTGGAAGGCTATGCAATGTAACCCCGGGACCAAAGTCCGCCCTGGTGGTTGACATACGCCACTACCGACACATTGTCCGTCTGGACAAGGACATGTCTCCCTTGAGCACCATTGGAGCACCAGGAGAAAAATGCTGGAGAGCAAGGTGAACACCTTGCAGTTCCAATGTATTTATATGCAGGGATGTCCAGCGGCCCAACCAGGACCTGCGTACTCCTCTGCCTGCCCAGACTGCTCCCCAACCTAAGTTGGAAGCATCTGTAGTCAACACCCCAACGGCTGTGGATCATCCCCATCCTTACACCTTTGTGCAGGTGAGAGGCTTGCCTCCACCAGCGCCAGGGCTTGCCAGCATATGCGAGACACGGTCAGCCGGCCGGTGTCTGTCACGTTTGGAATGTAGACAGAAAGCATTGAGCCCCCATATGGAGTAATCAGCTGGAGGGCTGATGAAGCTGCAGCCACCAGACCCAGCAACCCGTTGAAACAGGGATAGACAATTCTGTATGGCGGCCATTCTGTCGCCTGACAGGTAGGCTCGCATTGCAAGGAGTCCAACCGTAGTCCCAAGTAAACCGTACTTTGCGCGGGTATTAATTGGCTCTTGGCATCGTTGAGGTGAGACCCAGCCTTGACCTCCCTGTGCAGCGGGATGAATGAGAACGTGGAAATATGCATCCTTTAAGTCCACGGTGGTAAACCAGTGGCCTAGCTGGACAGACTGTAGTGTGTGACCATCTGGAACCTCCTCTCCCTCAAGAACCCGGGGTGAGGTGTCTCAGGTCCAGGATTGTAAGGCTGCCATCCTTCTTAAGTACCAGAAAATACCTCGAGTAGAACCACTCCTCTTGGAGGTGGGTTCTACGAGGGTGGCTTGTGTGAGAAGTAATGCAGCTACTTCTTGCTTGAGGCTGAGACCTGGAGAGGGTCGTTCACGGATGTAACCATGATCCCTCGAAAGGGAGGAGGACCCACGCGGAACTAAAGCGCATAACTGGCGTGTACGGTGGCAAGCACCCAAGTGTCCGAGGCAATTGTGCCAATATTGCAGCTGGTGTTGTGTGAAAGGGTGGGTATGAGGTTGCAAGTCTTCAGGGCCCAGCTGGAACTGCTGAGGCTGTGGCGGAGCCTGCTGCAGGAGCTGTCTGGGGCAACTGCCTCCGGGAGCACTGTTGCGTTGAGGCCCCATGTCCGCCTCCCCGTCCTTGCAGGTGGGCCTGGCTGTTAGCCGCCGGAAGCCTGAAGGTGATGCCTCAGGTAACCATGCGGGCCAGTGGGGATTGGGACCGTCCGAGTCACCGTGCATGCTATGGGTGGACGCATATATACCCCTTCACTGCTGGCCCGAAGGTATGGCCGGGAGAGATCAGTCGTCCAGCATCAGGGATCCTCGCTTGGGACTGGCAAAGCTGCCTGCGAGCCACTACAAGGCTTTGCCAGGCTTTTCCCAGGACCTGGCCTTTGGAAGCTGGAAATCTGGAGCAGCGTGCTGAAACTAGGGCAGAATGCCAGGAAGGGCTGAAGGCTGGGCAATGGAACCTGCATTCTGAAGACTGACTGGCGCGGTTCAAACACTGCCATCCAAGATACCTGGAGGGAACTTGGAGGCACACTCCATGGCGCCAGGATCAAGCTTGGAAGAGGAAAGCCCAGCATTGAGGCTGTCGGGCTGGGACCTGTCTTGAAGGTTAGCTCTTGGGTATCTCCTCCCTCCTCATCCTGAGGGAAGGGCTACCGTCCCAGGAGGCTGTGATTGAGATTGCGTCCTGGTCTTCCTCCACAGCCAGGTCTGGTTCTAGAAACGTCCGGGTGACCACGGTAAGGGCGTGGTCAGTTCGGGGCAGGTGGTAGCGGTGGGCAGGGGCCAGAGCAGGGGTTTGGCCTGTTGCCTGGCCAAATACTCAGGACTTGAGCCATTTGGTCCTTCAAGCTGGAGATGTCCTGTGCCTGCTTTATGAACATGGGCGCCAGAGCCTGGGTGCAGGAATACTCTGCGAGGCTCTGGATAATTGGAGGATGGGGGAACCCGGGGCTCCCAAGCGCGTGGGCGGTTCAGTTGAGCCAGCTGGGAAGCCCCACTGGTAAACCTGGTAAGTCTGCTGCATAGCACCCGAGGCTGGAACGCTGCACAGATCTTGCAGAAAAGAAACATCTGTGTTCAGACTGGTGAAAGAAAGAAAGATTTAACGCGGTTGGTTCTTGATTAAAGTTCAGTTCACAGAAGTGGAGTTACTGATTCCAGGGAAGTGCAAGCCGACTTCGGCAATATTTTCTTAAAATAAAGTTGGGGAACTCCAGTAATCTCGAGTGAGAGCTCTTTCATACAGACTCAATCATAGCAACTGGACAGGTTAGTACCTTACCTTACCGCGTTTGAAGCAAAGAGGAAGTGAGCTCCATGGGTGACTATTTGTTCCCTCAGAAGGACGGGACGAAATCACTCCCGGAGGTGGCCCATCGGCAGCTCTGATATAAAATGCTCAGTGAATACCTGACCTGTGCCAGGCATATCCCAAAAGTATTGCTGGTGGTCGCCTTCCAATTGAAAAGGAACAGCAATAAAGGGAAATGCCATCATACAATAAACATGTTTTTTTAACAGGTTGCTTTCTGTTTTAAGTGATACCTGTCAGCTTAAAACATGTTAAAATAAATTTGGAAATAAAAATTATTTGGGGAGACCTTAAGGATCAACCCCACCCCAATAATTAGAGGCCGACATTTGCCCTCTTTTGCTGAAGGAAAACATATGTTGTTATCAATATGTTATTTTTCTTCTATTAAATTAATAGCTATGATAAAGTAAACTACTTATACCTTATATAGATATCATACATATGCAACAGATAACATCAATCTTAAATATGAATACTCCATTGTCTCTATTTTTTTTTCTTAAACTTTGCAGGATAAAATACTTCTTCTATTACATTTAACTCAGAAATAAAAATAAAGGGGTCACCAAATTAAAAATGATTTATCCTGCCTCTAAGGCAGTTTATTTAAATATTTTTAAAAGACAGATCAAATGAAACAAGGATGTGATTCTTTTTTTGTAATTGTTTTAAACTATTTGTATCATATACTGCACTCATATACAGTAACTATCAGTGTACATTTTTTTAAAAGAAATTAAATTGGCTCCTGAGACCTGAAACGATTGTTTATCATTATTCCTAAAAAATTATTTTTACTCTTCACTAAAATACATTTCTAGAGGGTTATCTGTGGTGAACAGAAAGTGAATATAGACTTATTTCAATAGAAAATATGTTTCCAAATACATCTGTCATATTTTACAGCTCCTCCTATTGTTGTGATGTGCTATGTTCAAACCACCACAAGCTTCAGTGCACTCGTTGTAAGCGTGACAGCGTTGATTTCCACAATAATAATAATAATTATTATTATTTGTTTATTTAGCAGACAATTTTATCAAAGGCGACTTACAGAGACTAGGGGTGTGAACTATGCATCAGCTGCAGAGTCACTTACAACTACATCTCACCGAAAGATGGAGCACAAGGGTGAAGTGACTTGCTCAGGGTCACAGAATGAGTCAGTGGCTGAGGTGGGATTTGAACGGGGACCTCCTGGTTACAAACCCTTTTCTTTAACCACTGGACAACACAGCCTCCTAGCTACACATGAAGCAAAGGGCCCACTGGCGCAGATATACAAATATCATGGATGAAGAGAATAGTTCAACACAATACAATAATATCTGTATGAGCCATTATTGTTGAACTACAGTAGTCTAACCTCTTCAGGCAGCAAGAGTGGTGATTCTGATGAGGATAGCCGCCAGTTCATTTAGCTACATAGAATAATAACCATACAATTCTCTGTGATTGGTTTGCAAATGTGAGCGGTGACTGTTCAATAATTCTCCAGATTTGCACAGCACTGTACAGCCACTTTTTAATACTACTGGTCATTCAACCTTCCCTTTGGTCACATCAAGTGTCATTGTACTGTAATAAGTTAGATATGGTAGTAGCACAGCAGTCTGCATGAAAATACAATATTCTGTTACCGGTAGCGATGATGCTCTGGAAGCGGATGAAATGGCGTCCCAAGAAAGGTTCTGTGGACACTGGGACCAGTGTTCCAAAAGTGGGACTGTCCCGTCAAAATGGGACGTTTGATCACCTTAGAGAGTCTTTTTATTTATGTACCCCAGGTGTTCACACTCATAAACACATGAAGACATGTCTGTGCAGATGAAGAAATTAAGAAACCAAAGCAATTGTTTTTTTTAACATTATTATATTTTAACATTTAACAATGTATTGTAATGGTGCTTTTTGCCTTTACTACACCATCCTGCAGCTATGCGTGCAAGGAGGATGATGACAGCCTGCAGGGGTGCCACAGAAAGGACCCGTGGGATAACTTTGTGCGATCGCTGCACCAGCAGGGGTTTCCTTGGCAGGGTTCAAGGGATTCAGGGGACACTGGACTGGAGAAAGGACTAGAGAAGGACAGGGGCCCAGGGGCGGGAAATTATTATACAATGTTTTATTTTTTGTTGGTGGGTTTGCGCTTGCAAGCTAGCTCCTCTGGGCAGAGTGTGGGGAAACTTTCTGTGTGTGTTATGTGCACTGAATCCAAAAAGAATTGCTGTTTCGGACGAAGCTACTGATCTTATCAAACTCTACACTGTTCTGAAAAGCTGGTACACACTACATTGGTGCTCAGGGTGGGATGGAGCAAACATTGTGGAACGTGAAGAGGGCGGAGGACAGAGCCCGGGCCGACCGCCACCACTGACGGCTGAGAGGAGAGAGCCAGCGATGGCATGCCTGTGTTGCCTTGGCTCCCAATGCCCGGCTCTTGTGAGGCACTCCACCTGCAGCTGCCAAGCTCCAGCTCCCGGGGCGGCTCTGCTGGAATTGTGGACAACCCGACACTTACGGGCTGTGCCGACATCAACCGCCCATAGCGGGTTCAAGAACCCTGACAACCACTGCAGGAAACTACCCAGGGCTCGTGTAGATGGGGAACCGCGGGTCCACCCAGAACCCATGCAGGATCAACAGTGCCCAACACTACAGCCATGGGGCGAAGCAGAAGCAGCCCCTGACAGCTGTTCGGCATGCCAAAACTGGCCGTCACAGTCAGGAGGGTCAACAGCACAGCGGGGGTTGGGACCCAGCTCCCCAAGCAGCTCACCTCACCCACTACCTGCAGTGGTCTGTCGCAGCGCCAACTGTAGTCATGGGGAGGCGGAGACGATGATGAGGGACTTTTGCCCACGTCCCCTGTCAGCATCAAAATTGTCCCCTGTACTGCACTAGTAGACACCTTGCGGGTCCATCGTAACTGGTGCGCCCAATGTCTACCAACAGACCCCTCGAGCCCGACAGCACAATCTGTAATAACACATCAGAGTGACTAGGGCCTGTCACCAATGATGAAAAGGGGCCATGGAGATCAAGTCGGGGATCATGAGCCACGGGGTCTGGGTTGCAACCGTCAGGACCCCTGCATCTTGGACTTGGACTTTCTCTGGCAGACTGGCAGCCAGCTGGACCTGCGAAGGGTCCAGTTCTGAGGGGCCGAGCCTGGCTCTGACCTTCCTGGGAACCAGTCGACCCCGCCCAGGGGCCGTCGAGGGTCCACCAGTGCGATTCCCTCTAGCTTTTTAGATACTGAAATGTTTGACTGAGAAAGGGTAAATTATCAGTGAGAAACCTTCGTACGCATTAACCCTTTTAATATATTATTTTTATTTGCATTATATAATTTTTGAAACAATATTCAACAATTTGCTTTAAAATTTAAACAAGACATTTATTGTGTGGCTCTGTTTTTTTTGTTATCAGCGTATAAGCACAACATTTAAACATAAATATAATGTTGATAGTTAAAATAAATTTAAATGGCCGTTTTTATTTTTTTTTTGTTTTATTTTTAATAAGACTGTCGCTGTAATAGTAAGTAAAGCACCTGAAGACACTTCAAATAACCTGTCATAATGTTTACAGACATCCTTGGCTCGTGCTGGCATTAAAATAAACAGGAAAACTTAAGAATTATATTACAGCAGTTCATAAAACAAATGTCCAACACTGTTGCGAGAATCATATTTACATGGTCCACTAACACAGTAGCCCAGTATACATGTCCTGTTAATCTTATTGCTATTACAATAACAAGAGAATTAAATGGGGCATCAGGCGTTATCCCCATGCATTCTCTATTGTTTATAATGGGCTACAATTTGAGGTGCTGCTGATCGTGGGAGTAAAACACTCACTAAAATCTTTAGTGTTTTACAAAGAGGGATTATACCCTATCTAG
>JAHFZB010000978.1:0-19651 GCA_036884735.1 Huso huso
TAAAAAACAAAACCTATTTCAGTACATTGTTGTGAGTCAAATACGTTAGATTACTGCACGCAAAAATCGAGCAATAATAAGCCCCTTGGTTTGACTCTGCTTCATTAAAGAAAATGCCCCTTTTCTCCAGAGCAGAGAATCGCCAATGTTTGGACATACAAGTATATTCAGGTGTTTCCTATGGTAGCTTTCTATACCCTGTAGAATTGTGTACCCTGATGATTCCACCACACAGCTGCATTTTCAAAAGATCGCTGGATAAGGAACACTTGCGATGATCTGGACAGCATGTGAAAAAATGAAACGTGTTTTTAAAAGAATCTTTCTAAGGTTACTTTAAATCCAGGGTTTCATGGATGAGCAACACAGGAGGCTGAATGTCCTGTGATCTAGATAATCAGTGGAGTTCAATGTGCGGTTTTTATTTTGCCACATCACTAGTTTTGTCTTGTTCACAATATGTGCTGTGTTGCAGGAGTGCTTAAACACCTGGAAGCTCCGGTACAGAAATATCATGTGTAGCGTCCACATCCAGCAGTCTGAGAAATCAGATCTGCTGGGGATACAGAATTTGAGGTACAGAAATCTGCATAACACCATCAGAACAATTTGATTTTGAGATACATGCCTCAGTTCGAATGTCAGGGAGTGAAGTTCTTTCCAGGTTAGGGCGCACATCTGTATATTTAAAAAAAAAACAAAAAAACCACATACCGTTTGGGGCCCCCCCTTTCTTTTAGCCTGAGGCATGCCTAGTTTGCCTATGTGTTAATCGGCCCCGCACATGCCCTAAGGTTGGTTCATACACCTGTCGAGGAGTGTGATGACATTATTCAACCTGTCGCAGAGGGTCAGAGACAACTCCAACCAGAAATTCAGTAGTTCGGGACAAACGCCCAATCACAAAATGTTTTAGTACAAATATTTATTGTAGAGAATGCGGACTATGCGATTTACAGAAAAAGTATGCTGTATACACATTCATTTGGCATCAAACCTAATCCTGGTTTGAGGGTTCGCTGCCTGGCTGACTGGACGAGGCTGAGACCCCCATTGATAAAACATAAAAATTATTAAGAAGGTGGAGATGGGGGAGGTGGTGGGTTACGGCGAAATCAAAACGCAACTGAGAGAGTAAGTGAGAGGGTATTTATAAAGCTAACAATTTAATTAGCTAGCTAATGTGTAAATTGAATGATTCAGTTTGGGACGCGGAGATTGGTGTCTGACCCTCCACCCGAACTTTAATTATAAATTTCATTTGTCAGTCTGAAGTATGAACCAACCTTAAGCCTACAAGCAGTCCCTGTTTTGCTCTTTCTGTTCATATTTAAGCCTACAAGCAGACCCTCTTACTTTCTTTCCTGTTCATATTTTCCAGGTTCCAGTCCAGCAGCTAAAGTGAGGGCAGGCGGTGGAGAATATCCTGACTGTGGGAAAGGTTTCACGCTGTTAGGGCATTTAAACAAAACCCAGTGTGGACTTACAGGAAAGAAACCCATTATCACTGCTGTATGACTTTGGGAAGAGTTTCAGTCAGTCAGGATACCTTGTTTCACACACCAGCAACTCATACAAGAGAGAAACCATATCGCTGCTCTCTGACTGTGGGAAGAGTTTAGTTGCTCAGGAAACCTGAAAGCACACCAGCGAACTCACACAGGAGAAAAACCGTATCGCTGCTCTGACTGTGGGAAGAGTTTTCATTTTAAACAAGGCCTTCAAAACCACCAGTGGACTCACACAGGAGAGAAAAAATATTGCTGCTCTGACTGTGGGAAGAGTTTCAGTCGGGCAGACAGCCTTGTTTCACACCAGCAAACTCACACAGGAGAGAAACCGTATCGCTGCTCTGACTGTGGGAAGAGTTTCGGTCACTCAGGAACCCTGAAAGCACACCAGCGAACTCACACCGGAGAGAAACCGTATTGCTGCTCTGACTGTGGGAAGAGTTTCAGTGTGAAACAAGTCCTTCAAAAACACCAGCCAATTCACAGAAGAGAGAAAACTTTAAAAAACCATGTTCCAATGGGACTTTTCACTCATGAGGGAAAATAATATTAACCTTGCATTTAATCCCTGTGTAATAACTGTTTTGTAGATCCTCTTAGAGCATGCATTAAAAAAACTCTCTTGCACTCTGTGTCAGATAGTGGGTGGTGATGCGGACACGTCCAAGAGGCTTCTCTGCTGTCAGTTTAACTCAGGCTGTCAATGCAGTCAGTGCCTGGGAGTGGGAATATGCAGAAAGGGAAACTATCACACCTCATCTGATGGATGAGTCAGAGAAATCAATAACTCAGTGTGGAAATGAGTTTGAGGATTTAACATTTGAACTTCATTAACTTGAAAATAAATAAATTGAGTATTCCGACCCGGATGAAGGCATCCAGAGACAAGACTGCAGCGCCCCGGGCTGGGCAACCGCCTCGGAGGATTTGTCTTGTAAATTCATCACGATTCTAAAACTAATGGAAATGATAGTGTTGCATTGTTGTCTTATGACATGAGTGAGTGAATATTAGCGTGACGTGGTCGCTTTGCAATGTGGATTGTCTTGTTTGTGTCTGCTTTTCTAAACTGCCCGTGCAGCAGGCATGTGTACAGAAAGTCAGATTGTGTAATCTGAGTTCTAAATGAGACTTATTTTATGTTTTAAACCTTGTGTCCTGATTTAACAATTTCTTAATTTATACAACAACATACTAAGCAATGCTAAAAACAACACCTACGTCTAAATTGTACTCAAATAGGCAAAATGTATTTTTGAAGCTTGTTTGCATCAAATTGAATAACAGCCGCCTCTGTGAGTGGTTCTCATTGAATAGCAGCGCTGTACCTCCTGGAGTGGTTCTCATTGAATAGCAGCCGGTGCCTCTCTGAGTGGTTCTCATTGAATAGCAGCGCCGCCTCTGAGTGTGGTTCTCATTGAATAGGCAGCAGCGCCTCTCTGAAGTGGTTCTCATTGAATAGCAGCGCTGCGCCTCTGAGTGTTTCTCATTAAAATAGCAGCGCTGCGCCTCTCTAGTGGTTCTCATTTGAATAGCAGCGCCTCTCTGAGTGGTTCTCATTGAACAGCAGCTGCGCCTCTCTGAGTGGTTCTCATTGAATAGCAGCCGCTGCGCCTCTGAGTGGTTCTCATTGAACAGCAGCGCTGCCTCTCTCTGAGTGGTTCTCATTGAATAGCAGCTGCCGCCTCTCTCCGAGTGGTTCTCATTGAATAGCAGCTGCGCCTCTCTGAGTGGTTCTCATTGAATAGCAGCTGCGCCTCTCTGAGTGGTTCTCATTGAACAGCAGCCTGCGCCTCTCTGAGTGGTTCTCATTGAATAGCAGGCCTTCGCCCTCTCTGAGTGGTTCTCATTGAATAGCAGCCTGCCTCTCTGAGTGGTTCTCATTGAATAGCTTGGCTTCGCCTCTCTCTGGGCGGTTCTCATTGAATAGCAGCGCTGCGCCTCTCTGGCGGTTCTCATTGAATAGCAGCGCTGTGCCTCTCTGGCCAGTTCTCATTGAATAGCAGCGCCGTGCCTCTCTGGCGGTTCTCATTGAATAGCAGCGCTTTGCGCCTCTCTGAGTGGTTCTCAGTGCTGGATTCTTCATCATGTTGTGATGCAGCACCCGGCGACTCTGCATTCAGAGGATATAGAGAGGGGTCAGGAAAGGGACTTTTAGGAAGTGAAAAAAACATGAAAATAACAGTGTGAGTTACAACTAATCATGCTTTTTTATATGTTAAATGATCCAATATACAATAAATGATAATTTTAGATTATTATTGTTTGTCATGATTTGTGTTGTTTGACGCTGTAGAGAACCCTGTTGTTTTCCAAGATGCTGGTTAATCTTTCCCTCTAGTACCAGCTATGCACAGCTCTGGGTATTGCAATACTTCAGCAAGTTTAGAGCTCGGATGCAGTGCTTTAAACCACAGTTAACTCCAGGTGAAGAAGATGGAAAACCACCCCCCTCCCTCTACAAATGTATGTAATTGAGTCAAATGAAACTTTTAAATTTCAAAATGCATAATATTTATTAACATTACCCACTTGCTGAGCTGCTCTGCAAAAGGACACTTTTTGTTATGTGGTTTTGGTATAAATAAATAATAAACAAAAAAATCTTTAAAATCTTCAGTTTCCAAACGGTGAGTTAGCTGGAAATACTGCTTTACAAGTTTCACGTGAACCGGTTGAAAAAAATATAACTCCATTGACCGTGGTTTGTTTCATCCTCTCACCTCTTCTTTCCCGTAGTAGTCTGGAGAAAGTTGATCTGGCTGGCCAGCTGTAAAGAAAATATCGATCTTTCTATTGGTTACAAGTAGCTGCCTCGAGCTTGATGCAACCAATGAGCTCAAGCAATGGGAACTTGAATTGTTTATAGCTAACACCCAGCAAGTCTTGAAACTCCTCAGACTGAAGCGGCTGTTGGCTATCAGGAGTTGAATTAAAAAAAAAAAAAAAACGTTACTGTAGCACTCTGGCTATTGAACACACCTCCGGACAAGGGACAGAAAAAGATATTACATTTCTTTACGCCTTTAAAGTAATTCAGCTAGTCATATGAATCTGAAATCAAACCGTAACGTTTGTTTAAAAAATATTTTTTTAGATTTAGACAAAGTTTAAATACTATTTTTTTTAGTATATATTAAAGATGACATTACCATGTTTTCTCCCAAATTACCTTACATGTGTTTTACAGTGAACATTTAAAAATATTTCCAGAAAACACTATCACAATTTATATATAAATTGTATAAAAGAAAATTGCAAGATAAAATCCACTGTAAATCTCATGGTGTTTGTATGTATGTATTTTTCAGGGAAAGAATGTTCCCCTCCTCCCAACAAACAGTGCCCAGCAGCTGCTTGCCATGGCGAGGACAAGAGCTCAGGTTAGTTAGTCTAGATGAGGATAAAAGTAACTGTGTCATTTACTAAAATGTTTTTTAAAATAAGTGTATAATAAAAATAAACAAAAGAAATAAACGTTTGTCTTTGCAGAATTAGATGCTGAGTAGCCACCATCCAAATGACATTGGACTCATATATATATATATATATATATATATATATTAATATATATATATATATATATATATATATATAACACACACCCTTGGACAGATACAAAGAGATATGAGCTTTTTTATGCAGACATGGCAGCCTAATGAGAAATATATAAATTCCCAAAGCAGAAAAAAAACATCCGATAACAAAGTGAGGTCATTCAGAGAGGAATGGTTCATACAGTATACTTGGTTTGCTTTTATTCAGCAGTTGATGATGGAGTCTATTGCAAATACTGTGTGCTTTTTTTGGCAGAACGGAAAAATGCAGAGAAACTAGAACGGTTATACCCATGTCCTTTAAAAGATGGGGATCAGCAGTTACAAAACTCAAAGAACACCAAGAAAAATCACAATTCCACAAAGCAGCAGTAAAGTTTGGTAATGATTTCATATCTGTTATGCAACTTCACTTAAATGTTTCATGGTACAATTCATTTCATGGAGAAAGTCATATATCTAATGAGGTGCAGTGGTTTTTTTATTATATATATAATACAATAAAAGATATAGAATCTGTATGAATATAGATATCTGTTACTAATATCTAGTCCTTTGAAGTGGATCTAGAGAATGTTAGAGAAAGGAAGGGGAAAACAAACTTAATTAACATCCCAGCATCTGAAGTCTCAGTTTAAGATTTGAAATGTCATTTTACAAAGAACATTCAATTACAACTAGGAATTTCTTACACACACCCTTTATATACAGAGATACTGGAAAACGTACAGGAACTCAAACTATTTTAAACAATGAATTTCTTTATCATATACTGTACTCACTGACACTGGCGCAGCAATACATTTACAGCTCAAATTACATTTAAAAATATCATATATGTTACTGACAGCTTTGTTTAATGTGGTGGTTCTTATCACACATACAAGTGTTCAGTGAAAAAGCTTGGTATATATTTCCAATGTGTCCCTTCTAAGTAGAATGACCCTGTAACTGTCCTAAATCCTCACAGCATGATGAGTGAGATTCATTTCCAATTCAGGGGCAGGAGTGGCGCTGAATCCAGGGCTCTCCAGTTCATTCTGAAAGAATGGGTCTGTCTCCTTCAGTTTGACACACTCCCTTCTCAGTGTCTCTGGATTCAGACTGGCTCTCACTCCTGGGGACCCCTTCATTTACTGCAGGGTGAGAGATGAGACAAGGATCAGACAGCTCTCCACACACTCAACAAGCAGGGTGGAGGGTGAGGGACTGGGAGGGCGGGAGGCTGGCTCTCAGTGGTCAGAGCTAAAGGACCAGAGGGAGGGGAGACTGGCTCTAGGGTTAGTTTAGGAATTGGGAGAGAGGGAGGGGAGAATGTCCTGGTGCTTAAAGAAGAGGGACTGGGAGGGAGGGATGAAAAATCAATAAAGTAAAGCTTACCCCTTTTTCTTCTTTGGGAGGACTGTGGCATACATGGCCTCTGCATTATCTGCTGTGGGTTTGCCTGTGAAATGCACCCTGATTAATAGATGGAGGAGAGAAACAGACAGGAGGGGTTCTAGATACTCTTCAGCACTGCTTACAGTTTAGATTACAATAACTCAGGGCTGTTAGCTGCTGGGGGGGATACAGACCCGCTATTGAGTGAAAAAAAGAGAGTTACATTCATATAAGAGTGCAGTCATCTCCAGGTGCTTGTTATAACACTGATGAGACATTCCCTGCTTGCTTGAGTTTCTTATAGTTTTTGATGGAGTGTCTGCAGTTAAAGTTGGATAAGATGTTCCACTGTGTAGGTTGAATATCCCTGGCCACAGTGTATAATGATATCACAGTGTGTCAGTATCAATGTTAAAGCATGACCTGGATTCATTTTAGTTATGTGTGCTGTGGCATGCCCTTGCTTTCATGAGTTCAAGATTAACACATAATGTTGTATTAATATTATATTATGGAATTTAAGGACCATCTTTTTTCTTATTTAGAATTACTTTTGAATAATTTTCTGTTCTATTCTGGTGAATTTTAAAACTGTGTGTCCTCAATAGAGCTCTCATAGTCATGTCTAAATCCTAAATTCAGAGCAGAGAGTGTAACCAAGAATGTTCTCCTGCATCACACTGCCCTTAGTGGATGTAGTGGATGTAAGAAATACCACATTTACTCAGAGTAGGAAATGCCACACAGAGCAAATGAGGTTCTGTATCTCAGATCTATCATGAGAGAGAGAGAGAGAGAGAGAGAGATTGTTGCAATGGAAAGAGCTTTAAGAGATTCTTACCTGCACTTATTTTCACAGCTGAGTACACAGTATCAGTCTCAGCAGGTTTGACTGGTAAAATAAACACACTGTTAATACAAACAGGACAGTAAACCCATTGGATCAACAGCTCCCAGTGTTTTAGCAGACAGGGCCCCTTGGTGTCCAGGGGTTCCCACAGACTGCGGGGGTCTTCTGGTTTCAGGAGCAGCTTAGCTCCGCAGTCCTCTTGCTCACCAAAGAGCTCCAGAGGAGACACTCTTACACCATGAGAGCCAGGGCAGCTGGATATGTGAACTGATATAGAAAACAAGCAGAAGCCACCACACCTGTCATGGGTTACAATCACTGATCATTTAGGGAAGTGTGAAAGGGATGTTCAGCTTGGTAATTCAGAGACACAATTTACAGAGATTCTTACCTTTCTTTTGTATTGTTGTGTTTGCTGGTGTCAATCTCACTGTAAACAATGTCTTCAGAATCTGGAGGGACATTTAAAAAAAATATATTATCTTCAGTGTTGGTTTCATGCAATTTTAGAAATGAATGTCAATTCCTAGCTTCACTGTTATTATTGTGTGTGAATAATGTGTTGGTGTCTCCTCTGTGTGTCAGTAACTCACCAGGTTGCTGTGCTTGGCTGGAGAGCTCTACCCCCCCTGCTGCTTGGTCCTGGTTCTGATCCGAGCGTTCCCTGTGACAGTAGTGAGATACACCAGGCTAGATCAGTTTCACTTCAGTAATGATTCCACACTCCCCTCCTCTCCATGTGTCACTGAAGACAAGCATGATTTTTTTGTATCACCAAATTATTAAAAATACTGACAATATTGTTAAATGGCAAATAGCTTCAGGTACCATTGAAACAGTTTATATTGCTTTTAGATTGGTATGATGTTTGTATTGTTCTGAGTAGTGCTGAGAGCCACTGCTGAAGATTTGTATTGTTTCTGTGCTATGAGCTGGGAAAGTGCTTTAACTTCTCATTTCTTTTGCACTCTTGGGATTCCTCATTCCCATAATACTGTCTCCATGGCTACCAGCAGCACCCATTTAGTTTGAACCTTCCCTGTGTGTTATAATGGGTGCTTCTGTGATTGATTCTCTTGTGTCTGTGTTCTACCCAGGCGTGTCATTCCCTGTCCAGTCTGGCGTTGTGCTGAGGGGTTGAGGGACACTATTGCTAGTCATGGACCCTATTACCAGAATAAAGAAGTGTTTGTGAAGGTGGAAGAGAAGCTGGGATTGAACCCTCGAGTCATGAGAAATGCTTGTCAGTGCAGTAGTGGACGAGGACCCTGTCTGTACACATACTTGTGCTGACTTACCTCCTCTTACCACCGTGATACACGGAAACCTGCAAATGAATAACACTGTTTCAGCTTGTTTATGTACTGTAAGTGTACAAACATGCTAAATATCATGGGATAATTACCTGTGCATATACAATCAGAACATATTTATTTAAAATAATTATATTCAAAAACGGGCTTTTCAAAATATTATGGTAGTTATTTTTCACTAGAGCAAGCACAGGAAGAAGCCAGAGTATGTGCTGTGACAGGACAAGTGAAAACATGTAATAAAACACTGGAGTCTCACCTCTGATCTTGTGATAGAGGAGAAGCAGAGTGAACACAATGAGAAGAATCACAAAGAAGCCGACACTGAAGCCAGCAGCAGCAGCAGCTCTGCCAGGGCGCTATGGGGGAGGAAGGTACAGGATCAGTGTGTGCTAGTGAGCTCCATACACCTTGACTGACAGGGCTGATTCTGCACAATGGGACTGGGCGTATGATTCCTGATCAAGCTGCATCAACAACCAAACGAGCAAGATGGGCTGAATGGCCTCCTCTCGTTTGTAAATTGTCTTATGTTCTTATGTTCTTAAGTTGCAATGAAGAAGCAGCCATTCTACCACACTAAGATTATTATTTTAAATATAGACAACATTTACTGTGAATAGTAGAAATACTTTTTGCCATAATGGGAAACTTAAATATTTTAGTAAACAGAGATGCATAGCGAGGAATATAATTAGAAATTGAAAAACAGAGAGGTGCTGGAGGATTGAGGCTCCCAATCACCTCTAGCACAACCAAACAGCACACCCTACTGCTGAGGCAAAGCTTTTAGTGAAAGGAAGGAGATTCTGTATTACTCACCAGTTACATTTACCCAGATGGGATCGCTGTATTGTGAGTAAGACGTGTTCCTGCCCCGCCCAGCCCGACACCAGTACTCTCCACTGTGGGACAGAGCAGCAGCACTGATTGTGTATCCGGCTCCAGTTCCACTGCTGCTGTCAGTCTGGTACACTGGAGCTCCCTGCCTGTCTTTGTACCAGAGATATCTCCAGCCAGTGGAATATGGCTGAACAGAGCAGCTCAGGGTGACCGTCTCCCTCCAGTATCTCCTGCAGGCTTCAAGTTCAGGGCTGGCTTTGGAAGTGCTGCAGAGAGACGAGGACACAATTAGACAGACATTTATAATGATGTGACTCATTGGGCCCCTATTTTTTATGTGACTAAATTAACTAAAGTTATGTTCTTTACGCATAGGTGTAGTCAGGGTAAATGACTAAATGTTTAATTAGGGACTTAATGCAAACACAAGTCAAAAGGAAGTTAGAAAGGCCAAGAGAGAGATAGAAATAAATATTGCTAAGGGGCTAAAACCAATTCCAAAATGTTTTTCCAATATTATAACAGCAAGAGAACATTCAAAGAGGAGGTTAAATGTCTAAGAGACACAAATGGCAAAATCATAGATGAAGAAAAAAAAAATAGCAAATATATTAAATGATTACATTTCACAGGTTTTACAAAGGAGGACACGGACAACATGCCCCACATGTCGACCTGTTCCTATCAGTTTTAAATAACTTTAGCATAACAGAGGCAGAAGTGTTAAAGGGACTAGGAGCTCTTAAAATAAACAAATCTCCTGGGCCAGATGAGATCCTTCAATAGTACTCAAAGAAATGAAAGAAGTTATTTACAAACCGCTAATCAAGGTCATCCAACAGTCTCTTTGACACGGGTTGTCTGACAGACTGAAAACTGCAAACGTAATACCGATCCACAAAAAGGAGACAAAACCGAACCAGGTAACTACAGACCAATAAGCCTGACTTCTATTATATGTAAACTTATGGAAACTATAAGAAGATCCAAAGTGGAAAATTACCTATATGGTAACAATATCCTGGGACACAGCCAGCATGGTTTTAGGAAAGGGAGATCGGGTCTAACTAACCTACTTGACTTTTTTTTTTTGAGGATGCAACATTGAAATGGATAACTGCAAAGCATAACGACATGGTTTATTTAGATTTCCAGAAATCTTTTGACAAAGTCCCGCATAAAAGATTAATTCTCAAACTGAACGTAGTAGGATTCAAGGAAATGAATGCACATGGATTGGGAGTGGTTAACATGTAGAAAACAGAAAGTACTGATTAGAGGAGAAACCTCAAAATGGAGTGAGGTAACCAGTGGTGTACCACAGGGATCAGTATTAGGTCCTCTGCTATTCTAATCTACATTAATGATTTAGATTCTGGTATAGTAAGCAAACTTGTTAAATTTGCAGGCGACACAAAAATAGGAGGAGGGCAAACACTGTCGCAGCAGCAAAGGTCATTCAAAAAATGATGAAGACAGCATTCAGAACTGGGCAGACACACATGGCAAATGACATTTAATAGAGAACATTGTAAAGTATTGCATGCAGGCAATAAAAATGTGCATTATAAATATCATATGGGAGATACTGAAATTGAAGAAGGAATCTATGAAAAAGACCTAGGAGTTTATGTTGACTCAGGCAATGTGGGGAAGCTATAAAAAAGGCCAACAAGTTGCTCGGATATATTGTGAGAAGTGTTAAATTTAAATCAAGGGAAGTAATGTTAAAACTGTACAATGCATTAGTAAGACCTCACTTAGAATTTTGTGTTCAGTTCTGGTCACCTCGTTACAAAAAAAGGATATTTCTGCTCTAGAAAGAGTGCAAAAGAAAGAGCAACCAGAATTATCCCGGTTTTAAAAGGCATATCGTGATGCAGACAGGCTAAAAGAATTGAATCTATTCAGTCTTGAACAAAGAAGACTACGCTGCCATCTGATTCAAAGATTCAGAATCCTAAAAGGTATAGACAATGTCGACAGGGGACTTCTTTTGACCTGAAAAAGAAACAAGGACCAGGGGTCACAAATGGAGATTAGATAAAGGGGCATTCAGAACAGAAAATAGGAGGCAGTTTTTACACAGAGAATTGAGAGGGTCTGGAACCAACTCCTCATTAATGTTGTTGAAGCTGACACCCTGGGATCCTTCAAGAAGCTGCTTGATGAGATTCTGGCATCAATGAGCTACTAACAACCAAACGAGCAAGATGGGCTGAATGGCCTCCTCTCGTTTGTAAACTTTCTTATGTTCTTCTTATGTTCTTTCACACTGGCACTCCTACTGGTCCAGACCCTGGTCCTGGCTACCCAGGTCACAATCCCACGTACCTGGGTCGTACCCAGGTTAACCCGGTCCCAGCGACCCACCTCAGGATATGGGCTGGCACGCTTAACTCGGGTTGAGAGGAGACAAAATGCTTGACGGTCGTTCAGTGAGCCGACGCATAACAAACAGCCATGCCTGCGGGAAGGTTTCACTTCTGCAAGGAGCATTTCTGTTTATTCTGTTTAGCCATATTTTTGTTGCTTGAGACACACCATGAGCCAGATTGCAGCAGGGATGAAGAAACATTTGCTCTAATCAACATTTGGGCCGACTGTTCAATCCAGAGAAGCTTGGATGGAAGCGTCCGTAACAAGCTGTTTCTGGGGCATTGATACGTGCATTGTGGACTTGCGTTTGTCACCCAGGTCAACCCTGCTTTTATGAAGCGCGGTGTGACGCGAGCGCCGACGCATGACACGCGGTCCTGATGCAGGAGGGTTCTGACCCGGGTAGATCAGGCCAGTGTGAAAGGGGCTTAACTCACTTCTGCTCGTCTAGATGACTACATTCTCTCCTACAGGTAACACTGGATTGAGACGTGTCAATGCAGGTGTGCTTTTCAAAACCTGTAGTCACTAACATGCTCATTGACTGGGCAGAACATCAGTTATTCAGATGAGCAGACGGGGCTCAGAATCGCCTAGTTCTTTGAGTGTTTGTAATGGTAATTTGAATTTCTGAAGAAAAAAAATAACATGAGGTATACTTTACAATAAATGGCTGCAAACCCCAATACACTGGTGAGTCTGCCTCTCCCGCTGTGGAAAAAATAAAAAACAGAGTAATACAACTGAGGAAGTAAACATACTTGCAAGGCAAAGGATCAACATATCCTGTTACCATACAAAACAGAGGATGGGATAATGACTTGGATCGCTGCAATTGTATACAATTATTCTATTATTTTTTTTGTGACATCTGTGCAGTTTTTGGAAAGCATATATACATACCTGTGTCACAATCCCCATTACCTGGGTCGTACCTAGTTTAACCCGCATTCACTTCACCTACTATTTGAAACAAGGTCGACTGGCTTTATACCTGAGTTGTCTCAGATGTATAATGGAGGATTTCTTTGGCCAAAATGATAAATAAATATATAGACATTTACTTCTGTATTTATTTATTTTTGTATTTATTTTTTCATTTTGGCATAAAATATACTCCATACTTTGAAAGACATTCATAGAATTTTAGCGCATTGGTTATGTTCTCTGCCACAGAAAGCGGCAAAGCTCTAAATTGTGGAGTTCTCTAAATCCTCCAATAACTCTTATGTTCAGTTTAAAACTAATGCAGTAGTACAAAGCTGCTATTATGGACTGACGAATAGCTACCGTAAAAAGACTTAGAGACATGTGGGTCTGTAAAGACTTAGAGACAATGGGTCTGTAAAAAGACAGAGACATGTGGGTCTGTAAAAGACTTAGAGACATGTGGGTCTGTAAAGACTTAGAGACATGTGGGTCTGTAAAAGACTTAGAGACATGTGGGTCTGTAAAGACAGAGACATGTGGGTCTGTAAAAGACTTAGAGACATGTGGGTCTGTAAAAGACTTAGAGACATGTGGGTCTGTAAAGACTTAGAGACATGTGGGTCTGTAAAGACAGAGACATGTGGGTCTGTAAAAGACTTAGAGACATGTGGGTCTGTAAAAGACTTAGAGACATGTGGGTCTGTAAAGACTTAGAGACATGTGGGTCTGTAAAAGACAGAGACATGTGGGTCTGTAAAGACTTAGAGACATGTGGGTCTGTAAAAGACTTAGAGACATGTGGGTCTGTAAAAGACTTAGAGACATGTGGGTCTGTAAAAGACAGAGACATGTGGGTCTGTAAAAGACTTAGAGACATGTGGGTCTGTAAAAGACTTAGAGACATGTGGGTCTGTAAAAGACTTAGAGACATGTGGGTCTGTAAAAGACAGAGACATGTGGGTCTGTAAAAGACTTAGAGACATGTGGGTCTGTAAAAAAGACTTAGAGACATGTGGGTCTGTAATAGACTTAGAGACATGTGGGTCTGTTTGGTTGTAACAATAATGTTTTGTTCCTGATCACTAAATTCTGTCTTGTGAACAGGGTCGGTGCTAGGATTTACTGGGCCTGGTTCAAGTGTGGAGTAGACCCCCGAAAAAAAAAAAAAAAAAACCTCAACCTAAAATAAATCTAATTGACGTTTTGTTCCAAAAAATGAGTACATACCATGTGTGCTTTTGGGGAATTCAATGTCAGTTTCTTTATTATTATTATTATTATTATTATTATTATTATTATTATTATTATTATTATTTATTTCATAGCAGAATGCCCTTACCCAGGGCGACTTACAGTAAATGAAACAAAAAATACATTTCAAGAATATGTATCATATACAGAAAATCACTTTTTCAGTAAGGTTTTAGCACTTTGGTAATTTATAGATAGGTTATGTTGATGAATAGTTTTTGTAATATTGGTCATTACCATTGATAACACACAGTATAGAGATAATAAAAATATATGCGTTATTTTTCATGTACTATATGAAAAAAGTGGAAATTGCCCGAAGGTGGATAAAATCACCAAGCTGGATATACACCACTGTGACAGAAATATAATTCTAGTAATAATTCTAGAAATTATAGTTCTGGTTGTAAATCTCCCTCCCGACCTGTGAGGGCGCTAAGCAGCGAGGACAGAGTTCTTTTGACGGGCTGGATTGACAGTTCTTTCCGGGTCGGGGAGTTGGCCAATCTGGAAGAAGGCGAGTTTCAGTTGCGAGAACATATTGACCCGGAAGGTAAACAATGTAGCAGCCGCTGATTGTAAGGCAGCTGCATTAGTTTACCAAGGGGTCATGCGTTTAACATAAAAGGGGACAGAGATTTGTAATCGGTTCCTTCGCTTGGTTTTCAGAGACGCACGGAACTGGAAGGACCGGGAGAGTTCCCAAAATAAATAATAAATATTCGTGAGTGTTTTGTTTGTTTGTAGCACTGTTAGTAATTGTCTTCTGTTTGTGAATTCACTAGACGGCTAACACGTCTCCGGAGCTGTCGCCTTGGGCCAGCACTACCCGGAACAACAACACCACAGTCACTGTTATTTGGAGGTGTGACACAGGCCCGGTTTTTGGGATGGAACCGCGTAACAGTCTCGCGTTTTGATTGGTCCATGTCTGTCACATGAATACGTCGTCACACGAGTGGAAAAGCGTGCAGGCATTTTTTTAACATTGTGATCAGATAGAGAGTGATCTGCTTTCCACAACCTTACCATTAAAATATAATGTGGTATTACACTGTACTGATATTGCAAACTATGAGGAATTACTTTATATAAATTATCATGTTATGCACGAATGTAAGAATTGGCTTTCTGTGGTGGTGTACTTTTTTCTTTCAAGTAGCATATATCTGTAATCGTTTTTGCGATATATTTTAATATAAACATATACGCTATTGCAGTTGTTAGGATACATTAGTTTATCTCTAATGTAATCACAGTTTTACATATAGACTGCCCCTGTTTTCATTTACGTCGCAAATTCTGGGCCGTTTACTTTTCAGATAATGTCCCAAATTCTGGGCCGCTTTGGTTTTAGATAACGTCCCAAATTCTGGGCCGCTTTGGTTTTAGATAACGTCCCAAATTCTGGGCCGCTTTGATAACATCCCAATTTCTGGGCTGCACTGGTTTTCAGATAACGTTCGAATTGCATTTTCGAATTCAGGCCAGTTTTTGAGATATTCTGCTTAGCTGACAGCCGAGTTTCTAAGTCATGCATGCACAGTTTACCATAAACTGGACCGTTAATTCATTTAAGAGCACATGAATCAAAGTTAATGTATTTTTTACTCTCCTCAGAAAACATTTAGGAACATGGTATACAAAAAAAAAAAAAAAGGTCATCTCATTTGCTTATGTAATGTCCATCAATATATAGTGAGGCATAGGGGTTTATCAGAACTTGGGTTTAAGAGACCAGTGCCCTTCAACAACTTCAAATAAATCCTATTGTATTGTATTAGTCAGCATTTCCCTTATCTATTCCTGATCATTTATACTGTAGGTCAGGGTTTTCAACCTTTTTTTGAAACTGTACCCTTCTATCTGGAGGTTTCAGCTCGAGTTCCCCTTTACAATTTTCGCTCAACTGAACGGTACCTCAGTTACAATAAAATGGAGAATAATATGATGACCCCCCGACCCCCCGTTTATTTAATAAATCTAGGTGACAAACTGCTGGTTTAGGACAGAACAACAAACAGTAAGCTTAATTCTTAAAACTTTTAACTACAAGTATTTGGATGCACAGAATTAAAAAGACAAGTATTGGGTTAGGAGCACACCTATTTTTTTTGTAACTTTGACGGCTTTTGTAAAAGTTTGAAGGCCTTTTGATACCAGCATACACTGCAATACCCAGCAAAGTTATACACTGATATTCTGATAGCACAGCAATTCAAATGAAGTTTGTAATTGGTTGTGTTCCTCAAATACACAATAAAAGTGATATTTATAGGGTATACAGTTATACAGCGATACAGTGGTTTCGGACATCTAAGAACAGGTACTGCGAGCATCTGGATTCATACTGAGGTACTCTGTAGCCTCCTGGGACATTCACAGCTTGTTTGACACCCTCTTGTAGTTGCCCGTTTCTGCATATAAAGCAAAATGCTGTTTGTCAATCTCTCTTTTTTCTTATAAATCAGTCTTTGCAAGAATCATTCCAAAAACACTTGAATCAGTTAGGCACTACCAGTCTGACACTACAGGCCTTTAAATTGCAGTACCAATTTGCAAGTTGCTAATGGTTGCGTTCCTCAAATTTGCACTGCAAAGTGATATCTTAAAGAATAGGGTATATAGTATTTTTTTTTTCCCCTCCTTTTTTGGTGCAAAACTGTGCTCCGACACACTCAGGCTGATACTGTGATCACAAAACACTTGGAATGGACTTAAATTGGTGCTTCTGTACTCTTTTTTTAGATGCACATCAATCTTAGCTAAAGAAAATGGGTTCCTTTGAGTTAAGTAAGACCCACGACCGCCATTAGCTGAGCCTTACCCGATGGTGTTTTTTTATAATGGGATTTGCCATAGGGAAGGGGTGGTCTCTTATCGTACCCGTATCTCCACGACCCCTGGGCCAACAAACTCAGAAGGACATTCTTTGCACAAGAGTCTTAGCTAAAGAAAGACATCAGCCACGGGTTCAAACGCCACCCCACCGCCAGATGGTGGGCGTTGCCCTAAAGGGGTTTTATAATGGGATTTCCCATAGACATTTTTTCAGGGTGCTGTATCTCGGGTTCGGGGTCCCCAAGACTTGAAAATCGGTATGGAGGTCCTCAGGGGCCCCTGTCGATCCCTCCAAGTGACGTGTCCCCAGCTAGAAAGGACACCAGTTTAGACTTTTTGCCAACCTGGAGCTCAAAAGCTATTGGAAATGCAACCTTGACATGCCATCATGCTGAAAATGTGAAAATTTGTTGAAAATGTAGCATTTGAAAACGGGTGGCTCCCTGTGAAAGAGGGCCCCAGACATGACCCTAGGAAGTTCAACCCGGTTTCTAGGCCCGGGGTCATGGAGATATGACCCAAAAGGGTAGTTTTTTGGACATTTTTTGACAGGGCTTATCGGGTTCTGTGGGGGTTAGGAACTTTGATTTTTTTTTTTTTTTGTTGGGGCCCCATGGGGCCCGCTGACAAGGAGTCACCATTTTCATGGTTCAAATGCCAGGGCGGCTTGGCAAAGTGAATTTTTCGTCATGACATGAGTTTTGGGTGAACCACCACACCTTTTAGGGGTGGTTGGGGGGTGCTCCCTGAGTCTATATCACTTTGAATGGTGGTTCGTGCTCGGGTTCGAGAGATGTGCCTGAAAATGTGTTTTATAACACTGCCATAGACATGAATGGGGCTGAATACCCGAAAATATATTTTGCAAAAGAATTGCTACTGTGGGTGTATCGTGCAGGGGTTGCATGGTGGTGTGTGCGTGCAGGGGTTGCATGGTGGTGTGTGCGTGCAGGGGTTGCATGGTGGGTGTATGCGTGCAGGGGTTGCATGGTGGTGTGTGTGCGTGCCAGGGTTGCATGGTGGTACACGTGTGTGGGGAATTGGAGTAGAGGTTTTGCGACACAGAGGGGGTGGGAAAAGACTGGGAAGGGTAGGGGTAGAAGAAAAAATTACTACAACCATTTATTTTCACTTCGACTCCCAGTCTTCTTTCCCTCACTTTATGATTTTATTTTGTGATTATTTAATTATTGTCAAAATAAACGGCCTTCATCTACTCACAGTTGCAGTCTCATTTCTGTCCAAAAAAAGAACCTGAAACACTACAATATATTGATGGACGTTACATAAGAAAACGAGATGTCCTTTTTCGAATACCATGTTCCTTCCCAAAATGTGTTTTAATATTAGCCTTTAATAAAGGAAAACGACTGCTTAAATTAATTTTCATGTATCTATTTCAGTGCAATGTAGTTTCTTTATGTAATAGAAATACGTTTAACATTTACATTATTGTTTTTTTCATTAAAAAAAAAAAGATTTCTGGGAGAGTAAAAAATACATGAACTTTGATTAATGTACTAGGGTTACTCTCAAATGAATTCACGATCCAGTTTATGGTAAACTGTGCATGCATGACTTAGAAACTCGGCTGTCAGCTGATTCCCAAAACTGGGCTGGAATTCGAAATGCAAAGCGGCCCAGAATTTGGGATGTTATCTAAAAAACCAAAGCGGCCCAGAATTTGGGACGTTATCTAAAACCAAAGCGGCCCAGAATTTGGGACGTTATCTAAACCAAAGCGGCCCAGAATTTGGGACATTATCTGAAAAGCAAAGCGGCCCAGAATTTGGGACTTAAATGAAAACAGGGGCAGTCTATATGTATCCTGTAACAAAACTGCAATAGCGTATATGTTTTATATTAAAATATATCGCAAAACGATTATAGATATATGCTACTTGAAAGAAAAAAGTACACCACCACAGAAAGCCAATTCTTACATTCAGTGCATAACATGATAATTTATATAAAGTAATTCCTCATAGTTTGTAATATCAGTACAGTGTAATACCACATTATATTTTAATGGTAAGGTTGTGGAAAGCAGATCACTCTCTCTATCTGATCACAATGTTAAAAATGCCTGCACGCTTTTCCACTCGTGTGACGACGTATTCATGTGACAGACATGGACCAATCAAAACGCGAGACTGTTACGCGGTTCCATCCCAAAAACCGGGCCTGTGTCATACCTCATCTACTGCCTTTATAAATGCGGAGGAATATTGTGAGAGGGAGAGCCGGACTTGTGAAGGAGATTCCGCGCTGCAGACTGGAGCTGGAACGCGGAGAGACTTTATGAAACTGATAGATCCAAGTATTTTATATAAACTGCAATAATATAATCTGTGTAACTAGTTTAATTAACTGTACTATAAGAAACTGATAGAGTTTGTTTTATTGTATCATCCCTATATATACTAGACAATTGTTATAGACTTTGAACTGAAGGTGGCATTGTCATATGGTTTACATTATTGTTAATGTGCTTGAGATTTTTTAAAATCAATTATTACTAATAAAAAAACGTGTAAAGATTATTTTTGGTGTGTGATTGCTTGGTTTCTCCCAGATAAAAGAGTTTGTGTGGGAACCAACCACTCGAGGTCCTTGTCCTCAATAAACACAAGGTGGCGCAGACAAATTATTAACATCGATTTAGCAAAGACCTGTTACAAAAAAATAAGGAGGGGAAACAAATATTCACAAGGTGAAATATTGGGTCCTAGGGGGGAGTTAATATTTGTTTGCTGGGGGAACAGATATTCTGTGACACCGGTACAAAACAAGTCC
>JAHFZB010000979.1:0-19624 GCA_036884735.1 Huso huso
CCATCTTGCTCGTTTGGTTGTTAGTAGCTTATTGATCCCAGAATCTCATCAAGCAGCTTCTTGAAGGATCCCAGGGTGTCAGCTTCAACAACATTACTGGGGAGCTGTTTCCAGACCCTCACAATTCTCTGTGTAAAAAGTGCCTCCTATTTTCTGTTCTGAATGCCCCTTTATCTAATCTCCATTTGTGACCCTGGTCCTTGTTTCTTTTTTTCAGGTCAAAAAAAGTCCCCTGGGTTGACATTGTCTATACCTTTTAGGATTTTGAATGCTTGAATCAGATCGCCGCGTAGTCTTCTTTGTTCAAGACTGAACAAAGGTCCATGGCCGATCCCCAGGGGGCGCACGACGGGCACAACGACTTCTCGCGGGATCACAGCGGCTCGCGAAATGGTCCCTGGCACCTCCCCAGCGCCCGCACAGGGCCCAGGGACTTTGCCCGGGGTCACAGCGGCTCATCAAATGAACCCTGGCACCTCACCAGCCATTGCACGGGTCCCAGCGACTTCGCGCAGGGTCCCAGCGGCTCGCCAAATGGTACCTGGCACCTCCCTAGCGCGAGCATGGGGCCCAGCGACCCCGCACGGGGTCCCAGCGGTTCGCCGAAAGGTCCCTGGCACCTTACCAGCAAGCGCACTGGCCCCATCGACCCCATGCGGGATCCCAGCGGCTCACCAAATGGTCTCTGGCACCTTCCCAGTGCACTCACGGGCCCTAGGTCCCAGGCGTGGAGTCACAGTGGCTCCCAAACGGTCCCTGGCACCTCCCCAGCGCGCCCACGGGCTGCGACTTCGCGCAGGGTCCCAGCGGCTCGCCAAATGGTCCCTGGTACCTCCCCAGCACGCGTACGGGACCCAGTGACTTCGCGCGGGGTCCCAGCGGCTCTCCAAATGATACCTGGCTCCTCCCCAGCGCCCGCACAGGGCCCCAGCGAACCCGCACGGGGTCCCAGCTGCTCGTCAAATGAACCCTGGCACCTCACCAGGACGCGCAAGACGGGCCCCAGCCACCCGCAGCGGGTCCCAGTGGCTCGCCAAATGGTCCCTGGCTCCTACTCAGAGTGACACAGGTCCTAGCAACCACACGCAGGGTCCCAGGTGCTCGTAAATGGTCCCTGGCACCTCCCCAAGCGGGCTCACGGAGACTGAAAGTCTCGCAAAATGGTCCCTGGCACATCCCCAGGCGCCAAGACGGGCCCCAGCGACCCGTATGGTCTCAGCGGCTCGCCAAATGGTCCCCTGGCAACTCACCTGCACAAGACGGGCACCAGCCACACCGTGCAGGGTCCCAGCGGCTCACCAAATGGTCCCTGGCTCATCCTCAGCGGCAGCGAACAGGGCCCAGCAACCACACTGGGGTCCCAGCGGCTTGCAAATCGGTCCTGGCCCCTCCCAGCACGCCGAACGGGGCCCAGCGACCCGCGCGCAGGGTCCCAGAGGCTCGCAAAATGGTCCCTGGCTCCTCCCCCAGCACGCGCATCGGGGGCCCAGCGACCCAGCGCAGGGGCGGCTCGCCAAATGGTCCCTGGCCCCCCCCAGCACCCAGACGGGGCCCAGCGACCCCGCAGGGGTCACAACCTCGCAAATGGTCCCTGGCACCTCCCCAGCGCACAGGGGCTCAGCCACCCGGCAGGGTCCCAGCCTCCCAAATGGTCCCTTGCACCTCCCCAGTGCAGGCGCCGACGGGCCCAGCGACCCAGCGAGGGTCCCAGCGGCTAGCCAAATGATCCTGGCACCTCACCAGCGCGCTACTGGGCCCCAGCGACCCCGTGCGGGGTCCCAGCGGCTCACCAACTGGTTCCTGGCTCCTACCCAGCGCGCGCACAGGGCCCAGCAACCACATGCTGGGTCCCAGCAGCTCACCAACTGGTCCCTGGCTCCTACCCAGCGCCCGGTCCCAGCGGCTCGCCAAATAGACCCTGGCACATCACCAGCACACACGGGTTCCGGCGACCCCGCGCTGGGTCCAATCTAAAAGACAAATGGTCCCTAGCACCAGCGGCTCGCAAATGGTCTCTGGCGCCTCCCCAGTGCGCGCACGGGGCCCAACGACACCGTGCAGGGTACTAGCAGTTCGCCAAATGGTCCCTGACCCCTCCCCAGCACGGGCACGAGGCCCAGAGACTTCGTGTGGGGTTCTAGCAGCTCGCCAAATGGTCCCTTGCACCTCCCCAGTGCGCAGACGGGCGCCCCCACGACCCAAAGACGGGGTCCGAGCGGTTTGCCAAATCATCCCTGGCACATCCCCAGCGATTGCACGGGCCCCAGCAACCTCGTGCAGGGTCCCAGAGGCTCACCATATGGTCCCTGGCACATACCCAGCATGCGCAGACGGGCCCCAGCGACTTGGCGCCGAGGTCCCAGTGGCTCGCCAAATGGTACCTGGTCCTCCCCAACGGGCGCAGGAGACCCAGCGACCTCAAGCAGGGTCCCAGAGGCTCGCCAAATGGTCCGTGGCACATCCCCAGTGCACGACGGACCCCAGCAACTTCGCGCGGGTCCCACCTGCTTGCCAAATGGTACCTGGCCCTCCCTAGTGCACGGGGCCCAGTGACTTTCGGCGCGTGACCCAGCATCTCACAAAATGGTACCTGGCTCCTCCATAGCGCACGTGGCCCAGCGACCCCGCGCGGGGTCCCAGCGGCTCGCAAATGGTCCCTGGCACATCCCCAGAGCGCGAACGGGCCCCAGCGACTTCGCGCAGGGACCTAGCGGTTCGCAAATGGTCACTGGCACATCCCCAGCTCGCACACGGGCCACAGTGACTTCAGGTGGGGTACAGGCTGCTTCAAAATGATCCTGGCCCCTCTCTAGTACACGCAAGGGGGCCCAGTGACTTCGGGTCGGGTCCCAGCGGCTCGCCAAATAGTCCCTGGCCCCTCCACTGCGCACCCAACGCGCCCAGCCACCCCCGGGGTCCCAGCGACTCGCCAAACGGTCCCTGGCACCTCCCCAGCCTTGAACAGAGCCCAGCGACACTGCGCGGGGTCCCAGCGGCTCAAAATAGTCCCTGATACCTCCCCAGCGCACGGACTGGGCCCAGCGACCATGAGGGGTCCCAGCTGCTTGCCAAATGGTATCTGGCTCCTCCACAGCCTTGCAGCACCGGGCCCATCGACTTCACCTGGGATTCCTGCTGCGCCAAACGGTCCCTGGCACCTCCCCAGCGATCGCGACGGGCCCCAGCGACCTCGCGCCGCAGGGTCACAGAGGCTCGCCAAATGTACCCTGGCAAATCCCCAGCCCGCACGGGCTCCAGCTACTTTTGCGGGGGTCACAGCGGCTCGCCAAATGGTCCCTGGCACCTCCCCAGCACACGCATGGGCTGCAGCGACTTCACGGGGTTCCAGCGGCTCGCCAAACAGTCCCTGGCACCTCCCCAGCTATCACACGGCCCCAGCGCCCTCGCGAGGGTCCCAGAGGCTCGCCAAATGTGCCCTGGCACATACCCAGAGCGCCACGAGCCCCAGCGACTTCATGCGGGTGCCAGTGGCTCACGCCAATTGTACCTGGCCGTCTCCAACATGCTCACGGGGCCCATCGACCCCTCGCGGGGTCCCAGCGACTCACCAAATGGTCCCTGGCACTTCCCCAGCGTGCGTACGGGCCCCAGCGACTTCATTCGGGGTCCCAGCGGCTATCAAATGGTCCCTGGCCCCTCCCAGAGCAAGACACGGGCCCCGCGACTGCCAAGCAGGGTTCCAGCGGCTCGCCAAATGTTCCCTGGCACCTCCCCAGCACGCATATGAGGACCTGCGACTTCGCAGGGGTTCCAGCGGCTCACCAAACGGTCCCTGGCACCTCCCCAGCGATTGCATGGGCCCCAGCGACCTCGCGCAGGGTCCCAGAGGCTCGCCAATTGGTCCCTGGTACATCCCCAGCGCGCGCACGGGCCCCAGCAACTTCTCGCGGGGTCCCAGCGGCTTGCCAAATGGTCCCTGTCCCCTCCCCAGCGCACGCACGGGGCCCCAGCGACATCGCGTGGTGTCCCAGCGGCTTGCCAAGTGGTCCCTGACACATCCCCAAGTCGCTGGGACCCCAGCGACTTCGCGCGGGGTCCCAGCGGATCGCCAAATGGTATCTGGCACATCCCCAGCGTGCAAATGGGCACCAGCAACTTCGCTCGGGAGCCCAGTGGCTCTAGAAATGGTCCCTGGTCACTCCACAGCACGCGTATGGTACCCAACAACCCTGCCCGGGGTCCCAGCGGCTTGCCAAATGGTCCCTGGCCCCTCTCCACCGCGCAAACGCGAGCACGGGGCCCATCGACCCCGTGCGCGGTACCAGCAGCTCGCCAAATTATCCCTGGCACCTCCCCAGCACATGCACGGGCCCCAGCGACTTCGCCTGGGATTCCTGCTGCTAGCCAAACGGTCCCTGGCACCTCCCCAGCGATCGCACGGCCTCAGCGACCTCGCGAGGGTTCCCTGGCCCATCAAATGGTCCCTGGCACTTCCCCAGCGCACACGGGCCCCAGCGACTTTTTCGGGGTCCCAGGCTCACCAAACAGTCCCTGGCCCCTCCCCCGCCTTGCGAACGGCAGTCCAGCCACCCCGCAGGGGTCCCAGCGGCTCACCAAACGGTCCCAGGCACCTCCCCAGCTGGCGAACAGAGCCCAGCGACACTCACGTAGGGTCCCAGGGGCTCGCCAAATGATCCCTGGCACCTTCCCAGCGCACATGTTCTCCAGAGACCCCGCGAGGTCCCGATCGGCTCGCCAAATGGACCCTGGCACCTCCCGCACACGATGGGCCCCAGCGACTTCGTGTGAGGTTCCTGCTGCTCGCCAAACGGTCCCTGGCTCCTACCCAGCGGTCACAGGGCCCAGCGACCACGCTGGGTCCCAGCAGCTCGCCAAATGGTCCTTGGTACCTCCCAGCGCACGCACTGGTCCCAGCGACCCCATGTGATCCAAAGGGCTCGCCAAATGGTCCTTGGTACCTCCCAGCACGCGACCGGGCCCAGCGACCACGCAGCGGCGACACCCAGCGGCTCGCAAAATGGTCCCTGGCACATCCCCAGCACGCATAGGGGCCCCAGCGACCTCGCAGCATCCCAGAGGCTCGCAAATGGTCTATGGTACCTCCCAGCAATCGGACGGGCCCCAGCGACTTCGGCGAGATTCCCAGAAGCTGGCCAAATGGTAACTGACTCCTCCCCAGCGCGCCAGACGGGCCCAACTACCCGCGCTGGGGTCCCAGAGGCTCGCTAAACGGTCCATGGGCCCCCCGGTGCGGACACGGGCCAAACAACCCCGCGAGGTCCCATCGGCTTTCCAAATTGTCCCTGGCACATCCCCAGCACGCACACGGGCCCCAGCAATGCTGGGTCCCAGCGGTTCACCAAATGGTCCTTGGTACCATCCCCAGTGCACGCACTGGTCCCAGCGACCCCTCGCGAGGGTCCAAAGGGCTCGCGAATGGTCCCTGGCACCACCAGCATGCGCACGGGCCCGATCGACCCCATGCGTGATACCAGCAACCCTCCAAATGGTCCCTGGCGCCTTCCCAGTGCACGCACGGGCCCCAGCTACCAGGCGTGGAGTCACAGCAGCTCCCCAAAATGTCCCTGGCACCTCCCCAGCGTGCCCACGGGGCAGCGACTTCGCGCGGGATCCCAGCGGCTCGCCAAATGGTCCCTGGCACCTCCCCACCGTGCGCACGGGGCCTATAGACTCCGCGCGGGTTCCAAGCGACACGCCAAATCGTCCCCGGCACCTCCCCAGCACGCGCACGGGGCCCAGCGACTTCGCGTGGGGTTCCAGTGGCTCGCCAAACGATCCCTGGCACATCCCCAGCTCGCGCACAGGGCCCAACGACCTCATGCAGGGTCCCAGAGGATCGCCAAATGGTCCCTGGCACCTCACCAGCACGTGCACGGGCCGCAGCGACCCCGCACGGGGTCCCAGCGGCTCGCCAAATAGTCCCTGGCACCTCCTCAGCGAGCACACGTGGTCCAGTGACCTTTCGCAGGGTCCCAGAGGCTCACACTGGTCCCTGGCACCTCCCCAGCGCACACAGGTCCCAGCGACATCGCGGGGTCCCAGTGGCTCGCCGAATGGTCCCTGGCACATCCCCAGCGCACGCACGGGCCCCAGCGACTTCGCGCAGAGTCCCAGAGGCTCACCAAATGGTCCCTGGCACCTCACCAGCATGCGCACGGGCCCCAGCGACCCTGTACGGAGTCCCAGCGGCTCGCCAAATAGTCCCTGGCACCTCCCCAGCGAGCGCACGGGGTCCAGTGACCTTTCGCAGGGTCCCAGAGGCTCACCAAATGGTCCCTGGCACATCCAAAAGCCACGCACGGGCCCCAGCGACTTCGCGCGGTGTCCCAGCGGTTCGCCAAATGGTACCTGGCTCCTCCCCATCGCGCACACAGGGCCCAGCGACCCCGTGCAGGGTTCCAGCAGCTCTCCAAATGGTCCCTGGCATATCCCCAGCGCACACGGGCCCCAGCGACTTCGTACGGTGTCCCACCTGCTTGCCAAATGGTCCATGGCCGCTTCCCCGGCGCCAGACGGTCCCAGTGACTTCGCGCGGGGTCCCAGCGGCTCGCCAAATGGTCCCTGGCCCATCCGCAAGCCGCACACAGGCTACAGCGACATCGCGCGAGGTCCCAGCGGCTTGCCAAATGGTACCTGGTCCCTCCCCAGCGCGTGCACGGGGCCCAGCGACCCCGTGCGGGTCCCAGCGGCTCGCCAAATGGTCCCTGGCACCTCCCCCCACCGTGCGCATGGGGCCTATAGACCCCGCGCGGGTTCCAAGCGACTCGCCAAATCGTCCCCGGCACCTCCCCAGCACGCGCACGGGCCCCAGCGACTTCGCGTGGGGTTCCAGCGGCTCGCCAAATGATCCCTGGCACCTCCCCAGGGATCGCACGGGCCCCAGCGACATCGCGCAGAGCCCTTGAGGCTCACCAAATGCTCCCTGGCACCTCACCAGCACGCGCACGGGCCCCAGCGACCCCGTACGGAGTCCCAGCGGCTCGCCAAATAGTCACTGGCACCTCCCCAGCGAGTGCACAGGGTCCATTGACCTTTCTCAGGGTCCCAGAGGCTCGCCAATTGGTCCCTGGAACATCCCCAGAGCGCACGGGCCCCAGCGACATCGCGCGGGGTCCCAGTGGCTCGCCGAATTGTCCTTGGCACATCCCCAGCGCACGCACGGGCCCAAGCGACCCCGCGCGGGCTCCAGCGGCTCCCCAAATTGTCCCTGGCCAATCCCGCAGCCAAGACAGGCCACAGCGACATCGCACAAGAGGTTCCAGCGGCTCGCCAAATGGTCCCTGGCACCTCCTCAGCGCAAACAAGGCCCAGCACCCACACCTGGGGTCCCAGTGGCTTCGCAAATGGTCCCTGGCACATCCCCAGCGCTGGGCCCCAGTGACCCAACAGTGTCCCAGAGGCTCGCCAAATGGTCCATGGCACATCCCCAGCGCATGCACGGGCCCCAGAGACTCCCAAGGCTGTGTCCCACCTGCTTGCCAAATGGTCCCTGGCCCTTCCTAGTGTGCACGGGCCCAGTGACTTCGCTGGGTCCCGGGCGGCTCGCCAAATGGTCCCTGGCACCTCCCAAGCGTGTGCATGGGGCCCAACGACCCAAATGGTCCTTGGTACCCTCCCAGACCATTTGAGGGTTGCTGGGCCCAAATTGTCCCTGGCCAATCCGGGCAAGCCCCAAGACAGGCCACAGCGACATCAAGACGGGGTCCCAACGGCCAGCCAAATGGTCCCTGGCCCCACACCAGCACGCACACTGGGGCCCAACGACCCCGCGCGGAGTTCCAACGGCTCGCCAAATGGTCCCTGGCACCCCCACAGCGCGCGAACAGGGCCCAGGACCCACACACGGGTCCCAGCGGATCGCAAATGGTCCCTGGCACATCCCCAGCAGGCGCAAGACGGGCCCCAGCGACTTCGTCAAATGGATCCTGGCACTTCCCAAGCACGTGCATGGGGCACAGCGACCCTGCGCGGGGTCCCAGAGGCTTGCCAAATGGTACATGGCACCTCCCCTACATGCACACGGGGCCTAGAGACCACGCGCGGGGTCCCATCGGCACGCCAAATGGTCACTGGCCCTCCCCGCGCGCGCACGGGCCCAACAACGATGTGGGGTACCAGCAGTTCGCCAAATGGTCCCTGACCCCTCCCCAGCACGGGCACGAGGCCCAGAGACTTCGTGGGGTTCTAGCAGCTCGCCAAATGGTCCCTTGCACCTCCCCAGTGCGTGACGGGCGCCCCTACTCCCCCCCTGCACGGGTCCGAGCGGCTTGCCAAATCGTCCCTGGCACGCCCCCAGCGATTGCACGGGACCCAGCAACCCGCGCAGGGTCCCAGAGGCTCACCATATGGTCCCTGGCACATACCCAGCACGCCAAGACGGGCCCCAGCGACTTTGGCGCTGAGGTCCCAGTGGCTCGCCAAATGGTACCTGGTCCCTCCCCCGTGCGCAGACGAGACCCAGCGACCTCGCGCGCAGGGTCCCAGAGGCTCGCCAAATGGTCCGTGGCACATCCCCAGTGCACGACGACCCCAGCAACCTCGCGTCGGGTCCCACCTGCTTGCCAAATGGTACCTGGCCCCTCCCTAGGGCACGGGCCCAGTGACTTCGGCGTTGTGACCCAGCATCTCACAAAATGGTACCTGGCTCCTCCATAGCGCACGGGGCCCAGCTACCCCCCGCACAGGGTCCCAGTGGCTCGCAAATGGTCCCTGGCACATCCCCAGCACGCGAACGGGCCCCAGCGACTTCACGCAGGGACCCAGCGGTTCGCAAATGGCCACTGGCACATCCCCAGCTCGCACACGGGCCACAGTGACTTCAGGCGGGGTACAGGCTGCTTCAAATGATCCCTGGCCCCTCTCTAGTACACGGAAGGGGGCCCAGTGACTTCGGTCGGGGTCCCAGCGGTTCGCCAAATAGTCCCTGGCCCCTCCACTGCGCGCGAACGGCGCCCAGCCACCCCCGCGGGGTCCCAGCGACTCACCAAACGGTCCCTGGCACCTCCCCAGCGCGCGAACAGAGCCCAGCGACACTGCGCGGGGTCCCAGCGGCTCTCAAAATGGTCCCTGATACCTCCCCAGCGTGCCCACGGGGCAGCGACTTTGCGCGGGATCCCAGCTGCTCGCCAAATGGTCCCTGGCACCTCCCCACCGTGCGCACGGGGCCTATAGACTCCGCTGGGTTCCAAGCGACACGCCAAATTGTCCCCGGCACCTCCCCAGCACAAGACGGGCCCCAGCGACTTCGCTGGGGGTTCCAGTTGCCGCCAAACCATCCCTGGCACCTCCCCAGAGTGTGCACGGGGCCCAGAGACCTCATGCAGGGTCCCAGAGGATCGCCAAATGGTCCCTGGCACCTCACCAGCATGCAGCACAGGGCCCAGCGACCCCCTATGGGGTCCCAGCGGCTCGCCAAATAGTCCCTGGCACCTCCCCCAGGAGCACACGGGCGTCCAGTGACCTTCGCAGGGTCCCAGAGGCTCGCTAAGGTGGTCCCTGGCACCTCCCCAGCGCACACAGGTCCCAGCAACATCTGCTGGGTCCCAGTGGCTCGCCGAATGGTCCCTGGCACATCCCCAGCGTGACACGGGCCCCAGCGACTTTGCCAGAGTCCCAGAGGCTCACCAAATGGTCCCTGGCACCTCACCAGCATGCGAGACAGGCCCCCAACGACCCTGCACGGAGTCCCAGGTGCTCGCCAAATAGTCCCTGGCACCTCCCCAGCGAGCGCACGGGGTCCAGTGACCTTTTCGCATGGTCCCAGAGGCTCACCAAATGGTCCCTGGCACATCCCCAGCGCACAGGGCCCAGCGACATGCAGGGTCCCAGAGGATCGCCAAATGGTCCCTGGCACCTCACCAGCACGACAAGCGGGCCGCAGCGACCCCAAGACGGGGTCCCAGCGGCTTGCCAAATAGTCTATGGCACCTCCCCAGCGAGCACACGCGGTCCAGTGACCTTTCGCAGGGTCCCAGAGGCTCGCTAATTGGTCCCTGGCACCTCCCCAGCGCACACAGGTCCCAGCGACATCGCGCGGGGTCCCAGTGGCTCGCCGAATGGTCCCTGGCACATCCCCAGCGCACGCACGGGCCCCAGCGACTTCGCGCAGAGTCCCAGAGGCTCACCAAATGGTCCCTGGCACCTCACCAGCATGCGCACGGGCCCCAGCGACCCTGCACGGAGTCCCAGCGGCTCGCCAAATAGTCCCTGGCACCTCCCCAGCGAGCGCACGGGGTCCAGTGACCTTTCACAGGGTCCCAGAGGCTCACCAAATGGTCCCTGGCACATCCAAAGCCACGACGGGCCCCAGCGACTTCGCAAGGGGGTCCCAGCTGCTCGCCAAATGGTACCTGGCTCCTCCCCCATCGCACACAGGGGCCCAGCGACCCCGTGCAGGGTTCCAGCAGCCTCAAATGGTCCCTGGCACCTCCCCAGCATTCGCACTGGGCACAGCGACACCGCGCAGGTTCCCAGTGGTGCATGCAAATCGTCCCTGGCACATCCCCAGAGCGCCCTGGACCCAACGACCCTGTGCGGGTTCCCAGAGGCTCGCCAAATGGTCCCTGGCACCTACCCCCGCACACAGGGCCAAGCAACCACGCATGGGGTCCCAGCGGCTCACAAATGGTCCCTGTCACATACCTAGCACGCTCACGGGCCCTAGCGACCTTGCACAGGGTCCGAGGGGCTCGCCAAACTATCCCTGGCGGGTCCCCAATGCGCGCACGGGCCCCAGCGACCCCGCACAGGGTCCCAGCTGCTCAACAAATGGTTCCTGGCACCTCACCAGCACACGCACTGGCTCCAGCAACCCCGTGCGAAGTCCCAGCGGCTCGACAAATGGTCTCTGGCACCTCCCCAGCACGCACACGGGCCCCAGAGACCAAGTGCAGGTTCCGAGCGGCTTGCTAAATGGTCCCTGGCACCTCCCGGTATGCGACTTGTCCCAGCGACCCCAGCTGGGCACCAGCGGCATGCCAAACAGTCCCTGGCACCTCCACAGCACGCACACAGGGCAAAGCGACGCAGTGTGGGGTCCCAGCGGATCGCCAAACGGTCCCTGGCACCTCCCCAGCATGCTCCCAATCCCGACGCCGACGCGGGTCCCAGCAGCTCGCCAAATGGTCCTTGCACCTACCCAGTGCACGCACTGGGCACAGCGACACCGCTCGGGGTCCCAGCGGCTTGCAAATGGTCCCTGGCACATCCCCAGCAGGTGCAAAAGCCCCAGCGACCCAGCCCGGGGTCCCAGCAGCTCGCCAAATGGTCCCTGTCACCTCCCCAGCACGCCAAGACTGGGCACAGCGACACCGCCGGGGTCCCAGCGGCTCGCCACACGGTCCCTGTCACCTCCCTAGCGCACTGGACCCCGCGACCTTGCACAGGGTACGAGGGGCTCGCCAAACTATCCCTGGCAGCTCCCAATGCGCCAAGACGGACCCCAGCGACCCCGCTGCTGGTACCAGCGGCACTCTAAAAAGTCCCTGGCACCTCCACAGCACGCACACAGGGCAAAGCGAGGCAGTGTCGGGTCCCAGCGGATCGCCAAAGCGGTCCCTGGCACATCCCCAGCGCGCTCCCAAAACCCACTGACGCTTGCTGGGGTCCCAGCAGCTCGCCAAATGATCCCTGGCACCTCTCCAGCAAGCGCCCTGGACCCAGCGCCCCCGCGGGTCCGAGCGGTTCGCCAAGTTGTCCCCTGGCACCTACCAAGCACGCAACTGGGCCCCAGCGACCCCTGCAGGATCCCAGAGGCTCGCCAAATGGTCCCTGGCACATACCCATTGCGCCAAGACAGGACCAAGCAACCACGTTGGGTCATAGCGGCTCACCAAACTGTCCCTAGCACCTCCCCAGCGCAGAGCGGGGCCCAGCGACACCACGCTGGGTCACAGCGGCTCGTCAAATGGACCCTGGCATATACCCAGCACACGCACGCGTCCCTGCGACTTCACGTGGGGTACCAGCGGCTCGCCAAACGGTCCCTGTCACCTCCCAGCGTGCACACTGGATCCTGCGACCTTGCGCAGGGTCCCAGCGGCTCACCAAACTATCCCCTGGCGGCCCCCAACGCACGCAGACGGGCCCCAGCGACCCCAAGACGGGTCCCAGCTGCTCGACAAATGGTCCTTGGCACCTCCCAAGTGCTCACACGGGCCCCAGAGACCCTCAAGGATTCTGAGCAGCTTGCCAATGGTCCCTGGCACCTCCCCTGCACGTGCACGGGCCCCAGTGACTTCGCGTTGGGTCCCAGCGGCTCGCCAATCCATCCCTGGCACCTCCCCAGTGCGTGCATGGGTCCCAGAGACCCTGCACCGGGTCCCAGCTGCTCGCCAAATGGTCTCTGGCAACTCCCCAGCATGCACACAGGCTACAGCGACTTTTGGGGGGGTACCAGCGGCTCATAAACGTCCCTGGCACCTCCCCAGGGCATGCACGGACACTAGCGACCCCATGCGGGACCCAGCAGCTAGGTATTCCGTCCCTGGTGCCTCCCCAGCGCAGTGTTCGGCCCCCAGCGACCCCACACGGGTCCCATCTGCTTGCCAAAATGGACCCAGGCACCTTCATAGCACATGCATGGGGCCCCAGCGACCCCGCAAGGGGTCCCAGCGGCTCCCAAAATGTCCCTGGCACCTCCCCAGCGCGCTCACTGGGCCCAACAACCGCACGCGAGAACCCAGCGGTTTGCCAAATGGTCCCTGGCACCTCCGCAGCGTCAGGCGCACAGGGTCCACCGACCCCGCACGGGGTCCCAGTGGCTCGCAAAATGGTAACTGGCACCTCCCAGGACAAGCACGTGCCCCAGCAACCCCTGCAAGGGGTCCCAGCAGCTTGGCAAATGGTCCCTGGCACCAATCCAGCGCACGCACAGGGCCCAGCTACCACGCGCGTGTGGTCCCAGCGACTGCACTGGTCCCTGGCACATCCCCAGAGTGTGCACGGACCCCATTGACTTCGCGGGGTCCCAGCGGATCGCCAAATGTTCCCTCGGCACCTCCCCAGCGCGCAGGGCCCAGCGCCCCCGCTGGAACCGTGCGGCTCGCCAAATGGTCCCTGGCACCTCCCTTGGGATCACACGGGCCCCAGCGACCCCAAGATAAGGTCCCAGAGGATCGCCAAACGGTCCCTGGCACCTCACCAGCGCACACACTCGCCCCAGATACCTTGTACAGGTTCACAGAGGCTCGCCTAATGGTCCCTGGCAAATCCCCAGCGCACACGCGTTCCCCAGCGACTTTGGCGCTGGGTCCAGGTGTCTCGCCAAATGGTCCCTGGCACATCCCCAGCTGGGCCAAGACAGGCCCCAGCGACCCCCTGGGGTCCAAGTGGTTTGCCAATGGTCCCTGGCACCTCCCTGCGCTGAGCATCATCAGCATAGAAATGGTATGAGAAACCATAGGATGCGATGCGAGGGGGCCCAGGGAGCGGGTAGAGAGAGAACAGGAGAGACCCAAGACTGACCCTTGGGGACTCCAGTTAAGAGAGGGTGAGGTGGAGGTTGCTCCACGCCAGGTTACCTGGTAAGTGCGGTTGGAGAGGTAGGAGGAGAACCAGGCCAGAGCAGTGCCAGAGATCCCCAGGTCAGCAAGAGATGATAGTAGAATAGAGTGATCAACAGTGTCAAAGGCAGCAGAGAGGTCGAGGAGAATTAGGACAGAGGAGAGAGAGGCAGCCTGGGCACACTTAAGTGAGTTGGTGACAGACAGGAGGGCGGTTTCAGTGGAGTGAGCAGAGCGGAAGCCAGATTGGAGAGGGTCAAGCAGAGAGTGGTTGGACAGGAAAGCAGAGAGCTGGCGGTGTACAGTCCGCTCGAGGGTTTTGGAGAGGAGGGTAGGAGGGAGACAGGACGGTAGCTCTGAGGGAGGTGGGGGTCGAGGGTAGGTTTTTGAGGAGGGAGTGATAGAGGCTTTTTTGAAGGCAGAGGGGAAGATGCCAGAAAGTAGAGAGGTGTTGAGGAGGGAGGAGATGAAGGGAGTAGAGCAGGAGCAGCAGCTTGAAAGAGGTGAGGGGGGGGTCCAAGGCACACGTGGTGGGTTTGTGACCCTGGAGCAGGGAGGAGAGGTCAGAGTCTGAGAGGGGCAAGAAGGTGGAGAGGAGGCGAGTTAGTAGGGGATGTAGTGGGTGTAGGGGTTGGAGCAGGAGGGGGGTGCGGGGGGGAGAGGTGTTAAAGAGTTTATGGATATCTGAGATTTTAGAAGAGAAGAAGGAGGCAAAGTCGTCAGGGGAGATAGAGGAGGGAGGAGGAGGGGGGGAGGGTTTAGGAGGGAGGAGAAGGTAGAGAATAGTTTACGTGGGTTGTTAGTGGAGGCTTGGATTACAGATTGGAAATAAGCACATTTAGCAGAGGAGAGAGTAGAGGAGAAGGAGGAGAGGAGAGTGCGGTAAAGGTCTAGGGCAGCAGGGAGTTTGGTTCTCTCCATTTCTTTTTCAGCAGATCGCAGTGTGATTCTTGCCGAGCGGAGCACAGAGGAGAGCCAGGGATGGGAGGGGAGGCGAGCAGGTCGGGAGGTGAGGGGACAGAGGGAGTCGAGGGAGGAGGTGAGTGAGGAGAAGAGGGTGGAGGTAGCAGAGTCTACGAAGAGTTGTGAAAAGGAGTCGATAGGAGGGAGGTGAGAGAGAGCAGTGGAGGCAAGGACAGAGGGGGAGAGAGCGGAGGTTACGGCGAGAGGTGACAGTGGGGGTAGGAGGAGCAGGGAGGGGGGGAGACAGAGAAAAAGAGATGAAATAGTGATCAGAGAGGTCCAGGGGGTGACAGAGAGGTTGAGGGGCAGCAGGCCCTGGAGAAGGTGAGGTCCAGTTGACGGCCAGCTTTGTGGGTAGGAGGGGACGGAGAGAGACAGAAGCCTAAGGAGTGAAGGGAGAGGGAGGAACCAGCAGAGTGGCTGGGGTTGAGAGATGGATGTTGAAGTCACCCAACAGGACAGTCGGGGTAGACAGAGAGGGAGGGAGGAGAGTAGATAGTCGAGTTCATCCAGAAAGTGAGTGAGAGGCCCAGGGGGCGGTACAGAACAATGAGCAGGAGTTGACAGGGAGAGGTTAGTTGGACTGCATGAAATTCAAAGGTAGTGACAGAGAGGGAGGTGAGATCGGAGGGGACAGAAAAGAGTAAGGAGGGAGGAGAAGACCGTCCCACCTCCCCGTCCGTGAGACGCGGGTATGGGACAGGACAGAGAGAGAGGACAGGGCAGCAGGAGTAACAGTGTTATCAGGGGACAGCCAGGTTTCAGTGAGAGCAAGGAAATCGAGCGAGAGGTGGGAGGCAAAGGCAGAGATGAAATCAGCTTTGTTAGCAGAAGAGTGACAGTTCCAGAGTGCACCAGAGAGTGTGCGGGGGGGGAGAGGCAGAGAAATGAGGTTAGAGGGTTGGAGGAGCAACAGCGGAGGGAGGGCAGAGGACGAGGACGGGAGGACAGAACAGGGATGTGAGAGACAGTCATAGCAGGACAAGCAAGACAAAAGGCACAGTAGGAGCAGTGGGGTGGAGGATACAGACCTGACTAGTAGATGGCTTCTTCCAGAGCGCTGTTAGGTGTGGATCTATTCGACCAGTGTCTTAGCGCAGGCCTCCCTTGCTGGACTCCCACAGCTAGACTCCCGCCTTTTGTTGAGGCTCTTCTGTTTGCTGGCGCTTCTTGCTGGCGCTAAAATAAGCTGCTTGAATAAATGTTGTTACACCTGCTTGGCAAAAGAACTAACTAAACTGTGTGGAAACCAATCAAATAGCAAAATCAACTGCTAATCAATTTAGCCACTCACCTGGTACTAATCACACACAAACTCAGCCAATTCAAACACCACCTTACAATGTCACCAAATGTAGTAGTTACAATTACTAAAAGCAGGAACTTATCTATCTGCCTCTCTCTCCCCAGCGACTTTTGCTGGGTCCCAGCCAGCCGAATGGTCTCTTGTACCTCCCCAGCGCCTCCCACGGGGCCCAGCGACCCCGCCGGGGTCCAAGTGGTTCGCCAAATGGTCCCTGGCACCTCCCCTGCGTGCACACGGGCCCCAGCTACCAAGCGTAGATTCCCAGAGGCTCCCAAAAGGTCTCTGGCACCTCCCCAGCAAGTTTAACGGGGCCCAGAGACACCGCCTGGGGTCCCAGTGGCTCTCCAAATGGTCCCTGGCACCTCCCACGCTCAAGATGGGTCCCAGCGACCGTGCATGGGGTCCCAGCAGCTCGTCAAATTGTCCCTGGCTCCTCCCCAGTGCGCGCGACAGGGCCCAGCAACCACACGCCGGGTCCCAGCATCTCGCAAATGGTCCCTGGCATCTCCAGTGCGCACACGGCCACAGCGACTTTGCGCTGGCTCCCAGCGCCTCGCAAATAGTCCCTGGCACATCCCCAGTGCGTGCACGAGCCCCAGCGACTTCATGTGGGGTCCCAGCAGTTTGCCAAATGGGCCCTGGCTGCTCCCCAGCGCACAGGGACCAACGACCCGCACGGGGGTTCCAGCAGTTTCCAAATGGGCCCTGGCACCTCCCCAGTGTGCGACGGGGCCCAGAGACCCTACTGGGTCCCAGCGGCTCGCCAAATGGTCTCATGCACCTCCCCAGCACGCCACGGGTACCAATGGCGATCCCCTCCACGCAGGGTCCCAGAGGCTCGCCAAATGATCCCTGGCACATCCCCAGAGGCTGGCAAATGGTGTGTGTCCGGGCACCCGCTTAGGGGTCCCAGCGGCTCAACAAATGGTACCTGAACCTCCCTAATACAAGACTGGAAAATAATGGACCAAGACGGGTCCCAGCGGCTCAACAAAGAGTCCCTGGCACTTCCTAAAGGCACAGGGCAGCGACTTTGCTCGAGAACAAAGAATTTCGCCAAATGGTCCCTGGCCCTCCCCAGCACGCCAAGACAGGGCCGAGTGATTTATCGCAGGGTCCCAGAGGCTCGCAAATGGTCCCTGGCACATCCCAGCAAACGACGGGGCCCAGCGACCTCACGCAGGGGTCCCAGAGGCTCGGCAATGGTCCCTGGCACCTCCCCATCGCGAAAGCACTGACCGACTTTGCGTGGGGTCCATGCGGCTCGCCAAATGGTATCTGGCACATCACAGGCATGCAAACGGGCACCAACGACTTTGAGTCGGGTCCCAGTGGCTCGAGAAATGGTCCCTGGTCCTCCTCAGCGCGCATGGGACCCAACGACCCTGCCCGGGGTCCCAGCAGCATGCCAAATCTTCACTGGCCCCCCTCCACCGCAAGAACGGGGGCCAGCGACGACCCTGCAAGGGGGTCCAAGCGGCTCGCCAAATGGTCCCTGGCTCCTCCCAAGCGCGAGCACGGGCCCCAGCGATTTCCCGCCGGGGTCCCAGCGGCTCACCAACAGTCCTGGCCCCTCATCTACAAGACGATTGGCCCAGCGACCCGCAAGGGGTCACAGCGGCTAATCGAATGGTCCCTTCCTCCTCCCAGCACGCCGCATGGAGACCAGCGACCCCACGCAGGGATCCAGAGGTCGCCTAAATGGTCCCTGGCACATGCCCAGCGTGTGCATCGGTTCAAGAGACCCCGCTTGGGGTCCGAGTGGCTCAGCAAATGGTCCCTTCCTCCTCCCCAGTGCGCCGCACGAGCCCAGCGACCTGGGCGGTGTCCCAGTGGTCGCCACATGGTGCCTGGCACCTCCCAAGCGCCGCATGGGGCCCAACGTCCCCACGCTAGGGTCCCAGCAGCTCGCCAAATGTTCCCTGGTACCTCCCCAGCGATGTACTGGTCCAGCGACCCCTTGGCGGGGTCTGAGCGGCTCGCCAAACGGTCCCTGGCACCTCCCCAGCGCATGAACAGGGCCACAGAGACCCCTTGCGGGGTCCCAGCGGCTCGCCAAATGATCCCTGGCACCTCCCCAGCATGCGCACGGGCCCCAGCGACTTCGCAGGGGTTCCACGGCTCGCCAAATGTACCCTGGCACATCCCCAGCCGGGCCCCGCATGCAAGGGGTCCGGGCACCAGCGATATGGCATCCCCAGCATGCCCGGGGTCCCAGTGGTTTCTAGAAATGGTCCCTGGTCCTCCCCAGTGCGCACCTGGGACCCAACGACCCCAGCGCAGGGTCCCAGCGGCTCACCAAATGGTCCCTGGCCACTCTCCACTGCGCAAACTGGGGCCAGCGACCCAGTCACCGGGGTCAAGCGGCTTGCCAAATGGTACCTGGCTCCTCCCAGAGCCAAGACGGGCCCATCGACCCCATGCGGGGTACCAGCTGCTCGCCAATTGATCCCCTGGCAACTTCCCAGGCGCACACGGGCCCCAGCTACTAAGTGTAGATTCCCAGCGGCTCCCGGAAAAGGTCGCTGGCACCTCCCCAGCACGCCAAGACAGGGCCCAGAGACCCCTGGGTTCCAGTGGCTTGCCAAATGGTCCCTGGCACCTCCCAAGTGCTCGCATGGGTCCCAGCGACCCCGCGTGGGGTCCCAGCAGCTTGCCAAATGGACCCTGGCCCCTCTCCAGCACATGCACGGGGCCCAGCGACCCCACGCGGGGTCCCAGCAGCTCGCCAAATGGTCTCATGCACCTCCCCAGCACGCCACAGGTACCAGCGACCCCAGCAGGCGTCCCAATGGCTCGCCAAATGGTCCCTGGCTCCTCCCCAGCGCACGCGCACGGGGCCTAGCGACCTCGCGCGGGATCCCAGTGGCTCTCCAAATGGTCCCTGGCTCTTACCCAGCGCGCGCACAGGGCCCAGCAACCACGCGCGGGGTCCCAGCAGCTCACAAATGGTCCCTGGCACTTCCCCAGCGTGCACACACGGTGATACCAAGTGTTACAGATACCTCATAAAAAATAACTGGGCTAAGCCTAGTATTTAGAAGAAAAAAAAGAGAGGTCAATAACAATCAAGGACACAATAGGCTGTTCATATTTTAAGGCACCTTATATTTAAACTGTATGCCCACCAATATGAAAAAGAATGAAATTATAAAATGTATTTCAGTTTATTAGTGTTTTTATTTACTTTCATAGCTCTATTTTCAGCAACAATTCCAAAAGCTATTAATGCATTTTAATTGGAAGCAGCAGTTTTTGTAACGTCTCATAGTTTCAGAAGAACAATGTTAGCAGGTCTACAGAGAAGCAGCCCAAACACCTGTTGTAATGCAAACAGCCTTTTTAGCATATGTTGAAAGCTTTTCATTTTTGTACTTGAGTGTTTTATATACACTGAATTTTTTACAAAATGTTGATATATCCGTTATGTTTAAAGATAGTGGTTATTTTTATGAAATAGTGCAGGAATTCCATTCCTTTCTTATTTATTTGCTTCACATCTGTTTGGTGGAACACATGCAAAATATGGTGTGTGTCCAGGCACTTTACATTATGTAATATATTGTAAATACATTATATAATACATGTTTAGTAAATATATTGAATAATACATTTCTAAAAAATACATGGACAATATCATTGATATATTGTTACCTGAAATTATATTTTAAATATATTTAAAATATGTTTAACAAATACATTGTAAATATATTTTCCATATGATGAAAACGGGCCAATTTTATAATATGTTAAATATATTTTATAAAACGTTACATACATAATACATATATTTTTCCATATATTTTATCATTCCCAAAGACTATGAGTTTTATATGAATAATATGTTTAC
>JAHFZB010000980.1:0-19612 GCA_036884735.1 Huso huso
ACACACGCAGTCTAGTATACGCCCCTTTATTCAGCACCGCAGTTTGGCTGAAACTCTCAGCTGTCAGTCTAGTGCGCCTTAAAATAACACAGATGCTGTATAACCTGCTGAAAAAACGCTATAGCAAGACTTAATCCCAGCTCAGCCACTGACTCACTGTGTCTGTGTGTGTGTGTGTGTGTGTGTGTGTGTGTGTGTGTGTGTGTGTGTGTGACCCTGAGCAAGTCACTTCACCTCCTTGTGCCGTCCTTCAGATGAGATGTAAAACCAAAGTCTGTTTCTCTATAGAGCGGAATACAATACAGAACCGTTTAATATTTGCATAAAAGGGAAAAAGATATAGTTTGGAATTTAAATATTTAGGTGTCATAATAGACCAAGTAACTTTCCTTTCAGTAAACATATAAAGGTTGTTAAAACTGGGGGAATTCAATGAGGCTAACTTTGGGGTTATTAGACCAAATGTATCCGTTACTGTTGCTAAGTTGTATCTACATTCTGCGAGGTTTCTCTCATTTGTCCTGTTGTGTAACTGTCTGCTCACAAGCTGGGAAGACTGCAGTTAAGCCTCTGAATTCTTTGTATAAACAAAGTCTAAAATTCTAGATAGTGTTAGACAAGATATCATCACTGTTACATACTCAAGAAATATAACCTGTTAAGTTTTGATAATTACATAAATTACTCCCATGCAGGTTTGGTGTTTAAGTCTTTGCAGGATTTAGCTCCCCACCATTAAAAGGAGTTTATAAAACTCTGCTCAGATAGTAATGACAGAATTACTAGAGTAACTATGAAGGTGATTGCACAGCTCAAGACCGCGTACATGTAATTATGTACGTTTTTTGCCCCTTCAATTTGCCGCCCTGTTCTGCCTATATGGTCACGCTGGCCTGACTGCAGGTACAAGTAAAACCACGACGATAGAAGCTGCCCTTGTTTGTTTTTCTTTGAAATTGAGGGTGTGGTTTTCTAACAGACAAGGTCTGAATCTCATGGTTGATCTACCACAACTCAACCATGAAAAAAAAGCAGAACCTGTGGTGATCAGTGCTGCGTCCTGAAGAGAGGGGATTTTTTGTACCGACTGCTTGGTTTGATTGCATCACTGTGGGTCTCGAGCACAGTAATACCGGGCAGAGTCTTCAGTCTTCAGGCTGTTCATTTGTAAATACAGCATGCTGTTGGAATTGTCTGGAGATGGTGAATCTTCCCTGGACAGACGGGCATAGTTGCACCGCTGCTATAATACTGGCCAATTGCCCAAGACCCTTTCCAGGAGCTTGTCGAAGACAGTGCATAGCATAGCTGCTGAATGTGAATCCAGAGGCTTTACAGGACAGTTTATGGGACTCTCAGGCTTTATAACTGCTGGTCCGGACTCAGTCAACACTACATCAGACCCGGACACCTTGAGGAAAAAAAGCAAACAACCCACAGTAACTACTGCTAAAACATCAAGTAATATACAGAATCAATGCAGGCTAATTTCCAAGTGTGTCAGATACTTACTTGATAGAGCTGTCATTATTATACAGAGAGCTGTTAAAATCCCCATTGTACTGCAGTATTGTGGTTATTGAAAGAAGAAAGTGTTGTAACCAGCAGACAGGCTACCTCTCCTCCTGCTCCTATCTGCACTGCAGTTAAGAGTTAAATAGGAAGTGAAGCCCTGGACATTTGCATACGTTTCTCTGCATTATTTAAAGCAGCTTGTTTATATTGTTGCATCCCAGAAACACTGCACACTGGAATCCCTCGACTATGATATAGGGCTGTGGAAATCCACAACCCTTGGAACAGTGTTGGTCAGTGGCATTATAAACAAACATATGTTCATATTTTGGAAAGAAAAAATAGAGCGAAAAGAAGGGGAGATAGTTGGGTTTTTGTTTGCTGTATTTTAACAATATCCAGCTGTAAACTGTTTCCAATAAACCCTAAATGCTTCTTGACTTCTCTGTGTCCTATGAAGCTGCTGAGGTGGTGAAGTGTGACTGTGTTTGCAGGCAGAACAGCAGACTGATCTCACTGTTCCTGTGAAGCTCAGTAATGCACATGTGTGTCGAATCTTTATACTGTTACAGTGCTGCCATCCTGTAGGAGACCCTGCCATCTACTGTCAGGAAATAAGAACTGCTGCATGTAAAAGCAATAGCCCATGATGAAAGAGACAATCCACTGGTACAGCAGTCTATCAAATACAGTGATTATTTCAGTTAGTAGTATAGCATTTTTTTTTTAGCTCTGAATAAGCGTGACTGAAAGAGCTTAGAAAAAGGCTTCAGAGTGTGAATGAAGCCTCAATGGTACATTGCTGGTTTCTGTCTGCACTGCCCCCATGGGCTGGTACTGCAACAAGAGAGAATCCTGGGTACATTCCACTGCATTGCCATTGCCAGGGCATGAGTGGAAGGAGACCTTGAAACTGGTCTCGCGAGAATAGAAACAGAGCAAAGTGACACGCTGGGAGTTTCTGGACCCTGGTGGAAGACTGTGAACTGGACCCCCCCCTCCACCCCCAAAAAAAACACCAAGCAACCATTTTATGCGAATAAAAACAAAGTCATGTCTGTGTGCAGTTTTGCGATGGATTCAACCCTACTTCCAGCACTGCAGGATTTGTAGATGAAAGCAGTGAGACGAGACATGCTGTAATTGAACTGAAAAATACCGACACAGAATATTGTAAATAGTTTCTATGATTCTTTAATATAATATTGAATTCTGTGTTAATTTCTGATTGGGGAGAGGTATAAATGACAACTATCTTTAGATTGTAACTGGTAGACTGGCCAACTGTTTAGTGAATTAACTTTAAACTTGTTCGCGCATCAATATGGGCTGTGTGGTCAGTGGTTCAAGAAAAGGGCTTGTAACCAGGAGGTCCCTGGTTCAAATCCCAAGCCTGGAGCAAGTCACTTCACCTCCTTGTGCTCCGTCTTTCGGGTGAGGCATTAGTTGTGGTGACTCTGCAGCTGATGCATAGTTCACACACCCTAGTCTCTGTAAGTCGCCTTGGATAAGGCGTCTGCCTAAATAAACAAATAATAATATATAGGCTATGGACATAATACATTAAGCACAACTGCAAAAAAATGATGAAAAAAATTAATAGCAACTAGATTAAAGGTTCAGCCTGTGCTGTTACAAATCATTACTACACAACAAAGAGTCCTGGAGCTGAAAGAGTGAGCCAGTCCTTCCAACAGAACTGATCTGAACAGCTTCTCTGTAGAGACAATAAATTGTGTTCCACACAGGCCTCAGCTCTGTGACCCGACTCAATAATATCAGGGGCTCTCTTTACAGTGCCTTAAAAGTATTCGGCCCCCTTGAACTTTAGACCTTTTGCCACATTTCAGGCTTCAAACATAAAGATATGAAACTGTAATTTTTTGTGAAGAATCAACAACAAGTGGGACACAATCATGAAGTGGAACAGAAATTTATTGGATATTTCAAACTTTTTAACAAATAAAAACTGAAAAATTAGGCGTGCAAAATTATTCAGCCCCCTTAAGTTAATACTTTGTAGGCCACCTTTTGCTGCGATTACAGCTGTAAGTCGCTTGGGGTATGTCTCTATCAGTTTTGCACATCGAGAGACTGAAATTTTTGCCCATTCCTCCTTGCAAAACAGCTCGAGCTCAGTGAGGTTGGATGGAAGCATTTGTGAACAGCAGTTTTTCAGTTCTTTCCACAGATTCTCGATTGGATTCAGGTCTGGACTTTGACTTGGCCATTCTAACACCTGGATATGTTTATTTGTGAACCATTCCATTGTAGATTTTGCTTTATGTTTTGGATCATTGTCTTGTTGGAAGACAAATCTCCGTCCCAGTCTCAGGTCTTTGCAGACTCCATCAGGTTTTCTTCCAGAATGGTCTGTATTTGGCTCCATCCATCTTCCCATCAATTTTAACCATCTTCCCTGTCCCTGCTGAAGAAAAGCAGGCCCAAACCATGATGCTGCCACCACCATGTTTGACAGTGGGGATGGTGTGTTCAGGGTGATGAGCTGTGTTGCTTTTACGCCAATTATAACGTTTTGCATTGTTGCCAAAAGTTCGATTTTGGTTTCATCTGACCAGAGCACCTTCTTCACATGTTTGGTGTGTCTCCCAGGTGGCTTGTGGCAAACTGTAAACGACACTTTTTTTATGGATATCTTTAAAAATGGCTTTCTTCTTGCCACTCTTCCATAAAGGCCAGATTTGTGCAGTATACGACTGATTGTTGTCCTATGGACAGAGTCTCCCACCTCAGCTGTAGATCTCTGCAGTTCATCCAGAGTGATCATGGGCCTCTTGGCTGCATCTCTGATCAGTCTTCTCCTTGTATGAGCTGAAAGTTTAGAGGGCGGCCAGGTCTTGGTAGATTTGCAGTGGTCTGATACTCCTTCCATTTCAATATTATCGCTTGCACAGTGCTCCTTGGGATATTTAAAGCTTGGGGAAATCTTTTTTGTATCCAAATCCGACTTTAAACTTCTCCACAACAGTATCTCAGACCTGCCTGGTGTGTTCCTTGTTCTTCATGATGCTCTCTGCGCTTTAAACGGACCTCTGAGACTATCACAGTGCAGGTGCATTTATACGGCGACTTGATTACACACAGGTGGATTCTATTTATCATCATTAGTCATTTAGGTCAACATTGGATCATTCAGAGATCCTCACTGAACTCTGGAGAGAGTTTGCTGCACTGAAAGTAAAGGGGGCTGAATAATTTTACGCCCAATTTTTCAGTTTTTATTTGTTAAAAAAGTTTGAAATATCAATAAATTTCGTTCCACTTCATGATTGTGTCCCACTTGTTGTTGATTCTTCACAAAAAATTACAGTTTCATATCTTTATGTTTGAAGCCTGAAATGTGGCAAAAGGTCGCAAAGTTCAAGGGGCGAATACTTTCGCAAGGCACTGTATGTTCATTCTTTTGAACTCATTTAATAAAGTTTGATGCACTTCATGAAGTTCATGTATGAGACCAGAATACCAGTTACCAGTCACACTTCCTCTTTCTCTGCACATGTATCTAATGGAATAGTTTTTTGTCACGAGTCCTGCATTGCACTTCCTCACTGTGGGTGTAGAGCACAGTAATACTGCGGCAGTGTCTTCAGTCTTCAGGCTGTTCATCTGTAAGAACACAGTGCTGCTGGAATCAGACTTGCTGACTGTGAACCGGCCCTGGACTGAAGGCAGGTAGGCTGTGTTGCATTATACCACACAACTGCCAACCATTCCAGTGCTTTCCCAGGGGCTGTGAATCCAGCCTGTGCGTACCAATACTGCTGTCAGTCAAAAGAGTATCCAGAGATTTTACAAGACAGCTTGAGAGATTCTCCTGGCTTTCCGTCTTCTGAACTGGGCTGGGTTATAACATCAGCACAGCCTGCATCTGAAAATAACAAACACACACAAGTTGAAATAATAATAATAATAATAATAATAATAATAATAATAATAATAATAATAATAATAATTTTGATTAATTGGTTTCTCATATTAGATTGTGATTCCTTACACTGCAAACCCCATACAGGCAACAGTAAATCTCTCAGGAAACGCATTGTTTTGAAGGCTTGGCTTCTACTGTATCAGATGCTTCAGTCTCCTCAGACTAACACTGAGCTGCTTCAGGTATTTAAGTGAGAGGAGCTGCCACCTGCTTTGCATAGAGGCTTTTGTGTGCAGTGCATTCAAATGGTGCTGTGATTTTTTCATATAAAACAGCAAACAGTTCAATGGATCATTAGGCAACAATTGTGTAGAGGAGGGGCATTGAAGAGTCTCTGAATAAACAGTTCATCGTGTAATAAATACTGATAAGACAGAAACACACAATCCAAGTCTGTAACTTGACTGCTTCCATTTAGATGCTTCCTTTAGAATGACATGTCCCTTATAAAAAAAAAGCAATACTCTGCAAATATACCTGGGTAAAAACATTATAGGTTTAGTGTACTATTAGTACTAGCAGGCTATAGTGTTTTTTTATAATAGGCTATCTATTCATTAGACAGACAGATGGGAAGAGATTTGAACACATTGATTTCTGGGGTTTTGTCTCTTTTTTTGCTGGTAAAGAGGTGAGGATTGTTATTGAGATGGAATAAAATCCTTCACACTCAAAAACAAGCTGACTGCCCGGACGTGTTTGATTATAAAGGAGGAGGTTGCTTATTGTTCAGCCTCAGTGAAAGTAGCAGTTTGACTTGGTAATGAGAAAATAACCTTTTTATAGATCATTCTTTTTAAAACACATGTGAACCTTTCCTTTGAGGACACCGTCATCTACTGGCAGACAATGGAACTGCCGTCCCCTTTCATAGTATCCATTTATGAAGGATTGCACTCTGGAATATTAGAGGAAGCCACTGTACATGTCAATAGTGTGTTCTGGTATTTTCTAACTTAGAGCTCTACCTATTTTAATACTTCCCTCCATCAAGTATTGGCAAATAAACCAAACCTGATTACTCCCCCAGCAGCTGGGATTGTCAATAGGGAGGACCATGAAAAAGTGTTTGAGCTTTTAGACGAGATGTTTTGTGTAATGAATAAAGTTCTAAATTACACCTGGTGGTGGGGAGGGAGGGAGGGAGGGGGGAGGGGGGGGAGGGGGGGTGTAACAATCTCAGCATGGCCGCTTTTTACAGTTTGTATTTACCTGTAGAAAGTGTGGTCTGGTGTTTTAACAACAAACAGTCTGAAGCTCATGGTTGATCAACCACAACTCAACCATGAAAAGCAGAACCTGTGAGTGATCAGTGCTGCAGTCCTGAAGAGAGGGTTTTTGTACGGCTGCTTGGTTTGATTGCATCACTGTGGGTGTCGAGCACAGTAATACTGCGACAGTGTCTTCAGTCTTCAGGCTGTTCATTTGTAAATACAGCATGCTGTTGGAATTGTCACTGGAGATGGTGAATCTTCCTGAACAGACGGGGCATAGTATGTGTACTACTACCAGCACCGCTGGCTACCCATTCAGACCCTTTCCAGGGCTTGTCGAACCCAGCCCATAGCATAGCTGCTGAATGTGAATCCAGAGGCTTTACAGGACGGTTATGGGACTCTCCAGGCTTTACAACTGCTGGTCGGACTCAGTCAACACTACATCAGACGGACACCTTGAGAAAAAAAGCAAACAACGTGCAGTAACTACTGCTAAAACATCAAGTAATATACAGAATCAATGCAGGCTAATTTCCACAAGTGTCAGATACTTACTTGATAGAGCTGTCATTATTATACAGAGAGCTGTTAAAATCCCCATTGTACTGCAGTATTGTGGTTATTTAAAAAAAAAAAGTGTTGTAACCAGCAGACAGGCTACCTCTCCTCCTGCTCCTATCTGCACTGCAGCAGAGTTAAATAGGAAGTGCCCTGGACATTTGCATACGTTTCTCTGCATTATTTAAAGCAGCTTGTTTATATTGCTGCCTCCAGAAACACTGCACACTGGAATCCCTCGACTATGATAGGGGCTGGTGAATTCCACAACCTTGGAACAGTGTTGATCAGTGGCATTTAATCACAAACATTATGTTCATATTTTGGAGAAAGGAAATAGAGCGAAAGAGGGGAAGATAGTTGGGTTTTTTTGTTTGCTGTATTTTAACAATATCAGCCGTAAACTGTTTCCAATAAACCCTAAATGCTTCTTGACTTCTCTGTTTCTATGCAGCTGCTGAGGTGGTGAAGTGTGACTGTGTTTTGCAGGCAGAACAACAGACTGATCTCTCTGTTCCTGTGAAGCTCAGTAATGCACATGTCAGATCTTTTATACTGTTACAGTGCTGCCATTCTGTAGGAGACACTGCCCTCTACTGTCAGGAAATGAGAACTGCTGCAAAAAAGCAATAGCACACAATGAGAAGGAAAGAGACAATGCACTGGTACAGCAGTCTTCAGATTGCAGGCTGTTCATTTGCAGCTACACCAGGGTGGAGGAGCAGTCTCTGGAAATCCTGAGCAAACTAATACTAGAGTTACTAGAGCTTTGTATTGTTGGGCCCGTGATTTAGACAGAATCGGACCCTCAAAAAGCCTCATACTGTTCACAAAATCATATTTTTGAATACTGTACTGTAGCAGGTAATAAGCAGGACAGTGTAAAAGCATGCAGTTATCAAATACAGTGAGGTCACCCAGGGACAAAGGGTGAATATTGAAAAAGAAAATACAAAAATAATGTACAGTTTCTTTTGGGAATGTCTCGACACGATCCTCAGCAAAATATACTTTGCTTGTTTTGCTTTGTCGTCCATTTTTGGTATTTTACGTCTAATGCTGAAAACTAGATTTTAGCAACCTGAATGAAAACAATTCAGCCCTGCCTGTGTACCACCTGCTCCGCACAGTACAGCAGGTCACAGAAAAAAGCCAGTACAGACGCACTGATAGGCTGATTAGGGTGTGTTCACGGAGACCATTCTCTGCAGATTCTGTGCAGAATCTGACCAATTCTAGAATATCATTGCCTAAACTGGTCTGATTGTGCACAGAATGTGCGCAGAGTGATCTTCGTGAAGCGCACCTTCAGTATTTTTCACTTCATTAGCATGCGCGCTATGAAAAGGGCAGCGATGCCTGGAAATGAAGTCTTACTTTTTCAATTCAATGCGCAACCTGAAGGCGTTACACGCTATCAGGCCCGGCGCCACGAGGGGCAAAGGGGGCAATGCCTCCTCAGTTGGAATATTGTGCACCGTCAGTTTTGTATCCCTATTCTGTCCTTCAATCATCCCCTCAGTCATGCCCACCGATTTGTTGTGTCTATATGCTTCATTCATGCAACTCCCTTGCACGCATCATACGTAAGTCACACACATTTTACCAGTTGAAAAAAAAAAAATTTGATTGGCCTTCACAGTGGAAGGGGTGGGATCAATTTGACCGTTTAGGTTTACCTTCAAAGTTATGTACTACGAAAAAAAAGTTTACCGGCGCAGCTGGATGGAATTTAGCTGATTAGTTAGGCAAATGAAATAGTTTAGCTAGGTAGCTGATCGGTAGCATGGTGGATCTCAGAAAGTGGTTTCTCCAGGGCGGGGCGGCAGCATCGCATCAAAGCGGCGGGGGGGTGAAAGCCAGCCACAGAGGACAAGACCGCCGAGCCGGCGATAATCACCGAGAGAGAAACCTTTATGGATGGAAAAGGTGAAACCACTGCTGGACTTCATCTCAGGAGACTTTGTGGAAGCTGAGGTTACTGTCATACGCCAATTTCTACAGACTGAAATCGCCCGATCTGGGAGAAAAAATGGAATCATAAGAACATTTTGGATAGATACTCCGGGCCTCTAACAGCAATGCCTACTGTGATGATGGCACTGAAGCTGGGATTAACATTTGGAGCATCCGGCAACTTGCGAGAGGTCTTTTTCAACATTGAAAGCGTATTGAGCACAGAGGGCACGATGCACAGGAGGAAAGCACAGCTGATTCAACGACATTTGAGAGGGATCTTCCAAGCAAATTCCGTGGGGGAGTGGAAGGAGAGGCTGCTGGGAGGTTCAACACCGTATCAAGGCGGCAGCAACTCTTCTGAATCAGGGTGAAAAAAGGCAGCCCGGCTGGGCTTGTGTTAGTTGTTATTTGCTCGCTTATGGAAATGCGTGGGAAATGCCAGAAATAGGCCCTCGACGTGATTTTCTTCATTAGCGTTGCTGCCTGTCTGCTGCTTGATTTCTGTGGTGTGATTGGAAATGTTTGGTTTATAATATAATCGGATTGTTTTAATGTTGTTTTATTTGGTAGAATAGGTGCTTTTGCATTACATTGATGAGGTGGGCAGACCTTGACCAATGGTTGAGTAACTATGTATAAGCGTTGCCATCAACAACTCGTTGCTATGGAATTCTAATTTCTCTGTTGTTGTCATAGCAGCGCAGTACTCTCGTGGCGAGACCGCGTGTTAGCTGTGTCCAAGCTGCATTGTACCGATAAGTCGTGCTAGTGCATTGTACAGTAGTGTTTGCTTTCGATTGGAAATGCATTGTATTGGCATGGGAAGTGTTATTATGGTAATTAGCAACTGTTTTGCATTGCATTGATGGGTGTTTGTATGTAGCTGTGTAGCGTTGTTTGCAATATTTGAGCCCCCTTAGTCATTTCTGATGCCCCTTGCCGAGCTAATCCTGCGCCTGAGGGGCAGTACATGTGTATTAAATTATAACATGATTACTGTTCTAGATAACGTATTTTTAAACTACATGTAAGTGTTTTATTCCATTGATATGGATTACCTGTAAATCAATCAAATATAAACAAGCAGCTAGGGTGATGTCACCAATACATTATGCAAATGAGCCCCCCATCGAAGGTTGAACCTTCCTTTGGTGGCGTGTTCCGGACCTTGAAGGTCAAAATGTACCCCCTCGCTACAACCCTGCAATACAGAACACTAAACGAGACCCAACAAACAAGACACAACAAACAAGACACACAAGACAAACACAATGTGCAGGGACGAGGCCATCGCCAGCTCTCTTACAATATAGATCAACGTGTAAACAAATTACTGTACACCACATTATGTGTTTTTTTACATCGTCACAAAGCGATATACAACTATATCCAATCATCACTGGTTACAAACAGGTTTTACAATGACAATATTTATGATCAATGGATTCTACCACCATGCATGAGCTTAGAGTTATAAATAACACTTGATACAGGATCAGGCTGCTTCAAACACATCGCATTTTCATTGGTCCTTATTTGTACAGCACCGTACTGCGTTCTTAACTACTATAAAACTGGTATCTAACGCAGGTTAGTGATCATATAATCGTGCACAGCAGATCATCCGGTACTTTTTTCTACAGGCAGATCCTTGACTTGAGAATTAACTTTAAAGAATGAAAGAATCTTTACTGATGTGTTATGAAAATGCTTAAATATCAAACAACCAGGGGCGGTGGAGCGAGGGGGTGCGGCGAATGAAACCCGCCCCTTTTGAATACGCAATGAACTTCAAAGCGTCCTTTGCTTTAACGGGCTCAACAGCCACGAGTCTGTTCAGGGGAAAGCAGATTTCACCCGGCAGAACAAGAAACAGTGATCTGAGATGTGGAACATTTTACGATTAAAGGAATGTGAAGTATAACATGTAATTATCGGCGTTTTTTGCCCCCTTCAATTTGCCGCCCTGTTCTGCCTATATGGTCACGCTGGCCTGACTGCAGGTACAAGTAAAACACGACAGATAGAAGCTGCCACTTGTTTGTGTTTTCTTTGAAATTGAGTGTGTGGTTTTCTAACAGACAAAGAGTCTGAATCTCATGGTTGATCGACCACAACTCAACCATGAAAAAAGCAGAACCTGTGGTGATCAGTGCTGCAGTCCTGAAGAGAGGGATTTTGAGCGGCTGCTTGGTTTGATTGCATCACTGTGACTCTCGAGCACAGTAATACGACAGTGTCTTCAGTCTTCAGGCTGTGCAGATATGCTGTGGTGGAAGTATCCATGGAAACCAGTAGAATGACCTTATATCGATGGACAGTATTGAATATTGGTTATGTACAGTTCAGCAACCATTCAGAGCTTTCCCAGGAGCTTGCGGATCCAGTGTATCCAATAGCTGCTGCTTAATGTGAATCCAGAGACTTTACAAGACATCTTTACAGACTCCCTGGCTTTTCAGTTCAGAACCAGACTGGCTCAAAACAATATCAGATCAGACATCTGTAAACATTCACACTTCCTCTTTCTATGCACATGTATCTAATGGAATAGTTTTTGTACGAGTCCCTGCATTGCACTTCCTCACTGTGAGCCTGCAGCACAGTAATACACGGCAGTGTCTTCAGTCTTCAGGCTGTTCATTTTGTAAATACAGCATGCTGTTGGAATCGTCTTTGGAGATGGTGAATCTACCCTGGACAGACTGGGCATAGTATATGTTGCTGCTGCTGTAAATATAAGCCACCCATTCCAGACCCTCTCCAGGAGCTTGTCGAACCCAGTTCATGCTGTAGCTGCTGAATGTCAATCAGAGGCTTTACAGGACAGTTTATGGGACTCTCCAGGCTTTATAACTGCTGGTCCAGACTCAGTCAACACTACATCAGACCGGACACCTTGAGGAAAAAAAAAAAGCAAACAAGCATTACAGTAACTACTGCTAAAACATCAAATAATATACAGAATCAATGCAGGCTAATTTCCACAAGTGTCAGATACTTACTTGATAGAGCTGTCATTATTATACAGAGAGCTGTTAAAAATCCCATTGTACTGCAGTATTGTGGTTATTGAAAGAAGAAAGTGTTGTAACCAGCAGACAGGCTACCTCTCCTCCTGCTCCCTATCTGCACTGCAGCAGAGTTAAATAGGAAGTGAAGCCCTGGACATTTGCATACGTTTCCCTGCATTATTTAAAGCAGCTTGTTTATACAGGTGCACTCCACTTATAACGGATGCTGTTCAGCGTTCCCTGTGAGGCTACAATGCGCGCATTCTTCACAATAACTGGCAACAACCTTCACACTCAGTTTACTAACTTTCACAAATTATTATCATAAATATCACCTCAATTGAGACTGCAAAATCGAGGTAAACATCTCATTTTGAGATCATTCTTGCAAAGCTTTAACATGAGAATATTTGCTTCTGTCGAATCTTGCAGCTGATTAAGCTGATTTCCAGCCCAAAAATATCGTCACATTAGTTCAGAGCTCGCTGCCAGCCGCATGGGGTCGGCCTATAAGCTCTGAGCAGAGTTGGTAAATCCGCTTATAATAAGGATTGGGCTTGTTGTTTTTGAGAGTCTCGGGTTGGAATTTGCATCAGCGCCCGTAGTCTAGCATGGGTTGCGCTTGATTTGGTCAGAAATCTGGCAGCCCTGGATCTGAGTTTACATGAGCGTATGCGTGCAGGGGAACATCATCACAGGATTGTAGGGAAAATACTAGCGATGCTGCACCTGCTGGTGCTAAATAAGAAATGTTGAAAACATCTGCCCACCCTCCTTCCACAAATATCGCTCCATCTACCGAGTTAAACACCAAGCACACAAGGAAACAACCTGCAAAGTGCGCTCTGGGACGCTTTTTCTGTATGCGGTCTGATCCAAGACTTTTTTAGAGTTATCATTCCACAACGAACAAAACAAATGCTTCTGTCAGTGAGAATATCTCTCTCTCGTTATTATTATTATTATTATTATTATTATTATTATTATTATTATTATTATTATTATTATTATTATTATTATTTACTTTGCTGAGTGGAAGTTCATTACTTTGATTTTGTGACGAAAGCACAGCTAGAGCAACAGAGAAGCAGCTGCTGCTTTTCAAAATATCTGTCACAAGTTCATTGACATTTAACTCACTCCCTGCTCTACGTTATCTATTGTAAAATATACTGTATTAAGAATTGATGTGGCAGCAGCTACTGTCCAATACAGAACTCTTAAAAGGATCGTAAATAGCTCCTGACAAACCGGAGTTCTTACTACGAGATGGATCATTCTGATATTGCAGTTAGGCCAAACTTTTAAAGCGATCGTGTGAAAACTGAAACACTAGTAATAACTAATAATGGTCAGTCTGTGTGGGGTTATCATGGGCTTCAGTTATTGATCATAGTTCTATAACACAGCCTGTGTTCTTATTTAAGTGTGATCTAATAATAAATCCAACTATGTAATAATATATCCAATTGAAATAGATGTGAGCTGATCTATTACACTGTTGAGTGCACTAGTGTGGTTTGGTTTTATTTCTGTGCTTTTAAGTCAGAACTTCAGGTTAAGATTTCGAGAGGTTGAAGGCAGTGCAGGTGCCAGTGTTTTATACAAACATAAAGCAATGTTGTTGAGACCACCAGTTAAGCACACAGTCTATATCTATGATGCAGTTATGAGAGGACCTCTCACAGGCTTCATGAAGGAAATATATTCTGCATCAAAATATTTATTAGACATAATCAGAGGGTGATTGAGAATCACAGGCAGAAGAAATGTCTTGTATATGTTTTAAGGTAAAACAAATTGTGAAATTGTTGAGATACTTCTCATGGAATATTGTTTCAAAATTGTGCAAGGCAACACAAATAATAGATTAAACAGCTGATGCGTTCGAACGTTTTCTCACTGATAATTTCCCCTTTCTCAGTTGAAACAGCAAGTTCCTCAGCATCTACAAAGCTGAGAGGAGCAGCTGTTTGGAATGTGATGCTTTGGAATGTGATGCTTTGTAATAACTGTAAGTCGCCCTGGATAAGGGCGTCTGCTAGAAAAAATAATAATAATGTAAGGACAGTACAGTATCATGGACAGTACTGTGGTCACAAAGCCATGCTTGATTCATTCCCAAGTGATCCCAGTATAATGAATCATTCCACTGTGGTTTCTCCTCAATACTATCGAATATGTTCCCTGGAATGAAAGTGCCATCAGTCTTTCTTTCTCATTATTTCTCATCAATTCCCTTTGTTTCAATGCAGCCAGCTCAGTGTTGTGTTGGATTCTCTGGGCTTGGGTTTCTTTCTGTATTATTTCTTTACAAGTTTCCACAGTGTAAAGGGGATCATGGCGGGAGTCGGGTTCACAGCACTAAATATCAGTGCTACAGGAGTCTCTTCCTATTATTGTTAATCACATTTAATACAGTCTGATATGAGTTATTCAAGCTCATGTAGATGCCACAATACTAATTAGCATTCACAGTTCCCCTTTTTATCCACATTATAATATTGCTGTAGTTTTTGTACGAGTCCTGCATTGCACTTCCTCACTGTGAGCCTCGAGCACAGTAATACACGGCAGTGTCTTCAGTCTTCAGGCTGTTCATTTGTAAATACAGCATGCTGTTGGAATCGTCTCTGGAGATGGTGAATCTTCCTTGGACAGACTGGGCATAGTATGTACTACCACCAGTGCTTATAGTAGACACCCATTCCAGACCCTTTCCAGGAGCTTGTCGAACCCAGTGCATCCAGTAGCTGCTGAATGTGAATCCAGAGGCTTTACAGGACAGTTTATGGGACTCTCCAGGCTTTATAACTGCTGGTCCGGACTCAGTCAACACTACATCAGACCGGACACCTTGAGGAAAAAAAAAGCAAACAACGTACAGTAACTACTGCTAAAACATCAAGTAATATACAGAATCAATGCAGGCTAATTTCCACACGTGTCAGGTACTTACTTGATAGAGCTGTCATTATTATACAGAGGCTGTTAAATCCCATTGTACTGCAGTATTGTGGTTATTGAAAGAAGAAAGTGTTGTAACCAGCAGACAGGCTACCTCTCCTCCTGCTCCTATCTGCACTGCAGCAGAGTTAAATAGGAAGTGAAGCCCTGGACATTTGCATACGTTTCTCTGCATTATTTAAAGCAGCTTGTTTATATTGCTGACTCCCAGAAACACTGCACACTGGAATCCCTCGACTATGATAGAGGGGCTGGGGAAATCACAACCTTGGAACAGTGTTGATCAGTGGCATTTTAATCACAAACATTATGTTCATATTTTGGAGAAAGGAAATAGAGCAAAAGAGGGGAAGATAGTTGGGTTTTTGTTTGCTGTATTTTAACAATATCCAGCCGTAAACTGTTTCAATAAACCCTAAATGCTTCTTGACTTCTCTGTGTCCTATGAAGCTGCTGAGGTGGTGACGTGTGACTGTGTTTTGCAGGCAGAACAGCAGACTGATCTCTGTTCCTGTGAAGCTCAAGTAATGCGTGTCAGATCTTTATACTGTTACAGTGCTGCCATTCTGAGGGAGACACTGCCATCTACTGTCAGGAAATGAGAACTGCTGCATGTAAAGCAGTAGCACACAATGAGAAGGAAAGAGACAATGCACTGGTACAGCAGTCTTCAGATTGCAGGCTGTTCATTTGCAGCTACACCAGGGTGGAGGAGCAGTCTCTGGAAATCCTGAGCAAACTGATACTAGAGTTACTAGAGCTTTGTATTGACATTTTCATTGCAGAAACCCATTGTTTTGGGGTAATGTACCCCCAGCCCGAGTCTGTCCCAATACTTGCTAGGGAAGGGATCTGACCTGTCTGTGTGAATTTACTGTTGGAGAGCGTCTCTCTGTGTGGGTCACTGTGTTGTTTTATTGTATTGGTAGAAATGGGGAGGGTCATTGTAATGAAGATAGTCAGGTCTTGTGTTTGAGTAAAGGCTTGAGCCACACGTAGGATATTCTAAACCACATTGTAAATGTTACATTTGCCGTTATTGTACTTTTAGTAACTTGTTACCTCTGTCGCCCTGGATAAGGGTGTCTGCCAAATACATGAATAGTAATAATAACAAATCTGAACACTTCATGTCAGATTTGGGGTGCTTTTAGTTTACTGATAGAGTGTCTGAATGCATAGATAATATGATTCCTCATAAGAAATGTAGTCCGAGACGGCTCAAACACTCACCCATGATCTGATGCGTATCAGTCTTCACTAGCGTTTACGATAAAGTAGAAAAATAGATTGCAGAACGGCATCGATAATAATACAAGGTGGTGACCTGCGCATAATAATAATAATAATAATAATAATAATAATAATAATAATAATAATAATAATGTTGCGTTTTAAAATATATATTTTTTCAAGTTAATAAACTCAAAGAAGGAATTTGTAAAGAAACACAATTGAGATTGCAGTAAGTTGATATATATATATATATATATATATATAGCTGTGTAACAATAAAATAATTTTGTTTAAAATATCAGTTCAGCTATGATTGTCCAGCTGTCTGATAGCTGGAGATGTCCCGGGCTTCAAACAAGCCCTGTTTTGTAATGGGACCGCCCATCTCTAGGATGTCCAATAGGAATGCATGGGCGGGGTCGCGTCTGGCGTTGATTGACATTCGGAGACTTCCATCGCGTCACCTCGCTTCCACTGACCAGAAGTGAGCGATCAACAGACACAGCACTCAGCTGGACAGAGAACAGACAGAGGCAAAATAAAGTGAAACTGCGATGTTAACCGTTCAATTTTAACATGTATTCCTTGTCTGATGTAAAATTAATTAATTAATTTAAAAAAGCCTTTTATCTTAATCCTTTAATGCATATGGCTGCCCATTAGTTCATAAAATTGCAGTGACGTACTGGATCGTCATGGAATTATTTTAAACAACCCGTCTCTTAAATCTAACACGCGTATTCAACATGTGCAGTCTGCATTGTATGAGTGACATTCCGATTAATCCAATCACAGCTCACACAGGTAGTAAAATAACCAATCAAATACACAGGATTCGTTTTTCTCAGTTCTGGCGTACACCGTCGTTTTTGAGTACGATGGCGAAGTGAAGGCTTGTTTAAACTATTGATTTTACTTTGTGTAAAATTTAAAATGAGTAGCAGAACACTAGTTGGAGTTGTCACGGACAGTCTTATAAAAGATTATTATAACACGCAGCGTCACTATGACACGCTGCACAAAGCAACGTATTTTGAGTTAAACTGGAAATGAAAGAAGCTATCGAGTTAACGAAAGGTTTTTCTGTAAAGTGCTGTGGATTCTATGAACAACCGCAGGAAAGGGCATGTTTAACTTCAAGAAGCCATGGAACGTGCAGAATTTGAATTGCCTTGGAAGGTAAAGTAACTGGGATTGTAGATTACATTTGAGATATTGAGTTTGTGTCATTGTTCTGTGAAAGCTGCTTCTAGTTATACCTGCCTATTTCTGTACTGTACAATACATGAAGTAATTTGATTAATTCATTGAACCCGTGCCTGCATACTTATTGATGACTAGGAATCGTGCAGAGGGGGGAATGTGTTTTGAGAAGTATTTGAGTATATTGGCCTACATACAATTTATATAGACATTTTCACGTACATTACGATGTATATGTGTGTATATATACGGTGCGGCTCAGCAAGTGAACAGTCTTAACTTCAGTGGCCCTTTCTGCCAGATTTCCGTTTTAAGAAATTTTCAGAGCGGGGTGCCTCATTTAAATTCATTATCAGGCATTCCAAAACAAATCACATATTCACTCTTTTTACCATAGTGTGGCTCAATCAGTGTGCGCCATAATATGCTCACTATTGCGCGCGATAAAGAATGATATTGCAATAGTAAATACGGAAATGATGAACATGCACAGTATTGCAAATATCGTGCATCATAAAGTTTAGCGCCCTTTCATAAATGAGGCCCAACTAGAAGGAAAGAGACAATGCACTGGTACAGCAGTCTTCAGATTGCAGGCTGTTCATTTGCAGCTACACCAGGGTGGAGGAGCAGTCTCTGGAAATCCTGAGCAAACTAATACGAGAGTTACTAGAGCTTTGTATTGAATGAAAGAGCTTAAAACAAGACAAACAAGCCCTCCCCTTGCTTAGCAAATTGTATTTTGGTTAGCTGCTAAAATATAGAAGATCAGACTCCTTGACAACTCAATATCTCAGCATCCCTGAACAGAGAATTATCCATCAATGTAGTGCCTTTGCAGTAGGGAGGACCATGAAAAAGTGTTTGAGCTTTTAGACGAGATGTTTTGTGTAATGAATAAAGTTCTAAATTACACCTGGTGGTGGGGAGGGAGGGAGGAGGGGTGTAACAATCTCAGCATGGCCGCTTTTACAGTTTGTATTTTCCTGTAGAAAGTGTGGTCTGGTGTTCTAACAGACAGTTTGAATCTCATGGTTGATCGACCACAACTCAACCATGAAAAAGAAAGCAGAACCTGTGAGTGATCAGTGCTGCAGTCCTGAAGAGAGGGATTTTATGCGGCTGCTTGGTTTGATTGCATCACTGTGGGTGTCGAGCACAGTAATACACGGCAGTGTCTTCAGTCTTCAGGCTGTTCATTTGTAAATACAGCATGCTGTTGGAATTGTCTCTGGAGATGGTGAATTTTCCCTGGACAGACGGGGCATAGCTTGTACTACCACCATCACCGCTTATAGCAGACACCCATTCCAGACCCTTTCCAGGAGCTTGTCGAATCCAGCTCATAGCATAGCTGCTGAATGTGAATCCAGAGGCTTTACAGGACAGTTTATGGGACTCTCCAGGCTTTTTATCTGCTGGTCCGGACTCAGTCAACACTACATCAGACCGGACACCTTGAGGAAAAAAGCAAACAACGTACAGTAACTACTGCTAAAACATCAAGTAATATACAGAATCAATGCAGGCTAATTTCCACAAGTGTCAGATACTTACTTGATAGAGCTGTCATTATTATACAGAGAGCTGTTAAAATCCCCATTGTACTGCAGTATTGTGGTTATTGAAAGAAGAAAGTGTTGTAACCAGCAGACAGGCTACCTCTCCTCCTGCTCCTATCTGCACTGCAGCAGAGTTAAATAGGAAGTGAAGCCCTGGACATTTGCATACGTTTCCCTGCATTATTTAAAGCAGCTTGTTTATACAGGTGCACTCCACTTATAACGGATGCTGTTCATGTTCCCTGTGAGGCTACAATGCGCGCATTCTTCACAATAACTGGCAACAGCCTTCGCACTCAGTTTACTATCTTTCACAAGTTATTATCATAAATATCCACCTCAATCGAGACTCCAAAATCGAGGTAAACATCTCATTTTGAGAGCATTCTTGCAAAGCGTTAATATGAGAATATTTGCGTCAGTCGAATCTTG
>JAHFZB010000981.1:0-19562 GCA_036884735.1 Huso huso
GGTGCTGCCATGCATGTTTATTTTAGAGGCCCCCAGTTAAATTAGCTGCAGCCAGGGAGTGGGCCCCGCACAACGTGCGGGAGCCCATGCAGGCAGACCTCGTGTAATGGAGGAGTACAACCCTACTCTTAGGATAAACAGCCGCCCCTGGCTCCCCGGGAGAGGCGTGGCCCTCGTGCAGGATAATGGTGGAGCCCATGCAGGCGACCCCTGCCGAGGGGCCGGAGGGGGGAAGAACCACCCCTCCCACAGCGAACTGTCTTGGCTCCTGGCCTCCAAGGGAGGAGGCGGACTGCCTCGAGATGGGCCCGCAGACAACGCGAGTCAGCGCAGCCACCCCGGGCTGAGGGGCTCTGGAGGGGAGTGAAGGTTTCAAGAACAAAGATCTGCCTCCCAGGCTTCCCTCTCTTAAGGTGACGGGGTTCCGGCCCTCGCTGAGGGAGGAGAGGAAACACCCCCTGAGGCAGAGGCGTGGTTTATGGAGCCCGCGCTACGGGTAGGTCTCCGGAGCAACGGAAGGGAGGGTGCCGAACCAAAGAGGGTAAGAAGGTGGTGCCCTCGGGAGGTAGATCCTCCCCGAAGTGCACGGGGTTAAGAAACCGGTCCCCGAGCCAGCATCGACCGGGTTCCAGTCACCGAAAGTGGAGGCTTCCCTGAAAGACCCGCACTGATGCGAGGAAGGGAAGCGAACGTAAAGGCGTATCCCCTTCTAGGGAGAGGGAGGAAGGACCTGGGAGAGGTGATCCCCTTCCTCAGGGAAGAGGGACGGGCTCAGGACCGCGCTCGACCTCAAAGCGGAGGACCGGTGAGCGGGGACGACGAGACCGGTCTGCTCGGCGTAATGCCGAGCCGCCCATCTGCTTCCCCAAATCGAGGGTGCAGACGGTCCCCGCCAGGGAAACCTCGCCGATCTTCCCGCCGCGTCCCCCAGCCGGGAGAGTCGGTCAAAATCAAGATCAGACTAACGCTTCACCCACCACAACGCGGAGTGGCTGTGCTTCTCCACCGCGAGGGGGCGGCAGGAGAACCGGAGGAGCCGGAGGAGGACCCGGAGTCCCGTGGCTGCAGCGGGCCTGAGAGTCTGTCCGCCCTTCTCCGGACATCCTTCGTGGGCTCTGGATTTCTTGAGGCCACCATCCACCGTCACAAGAAGGTCCAGCTGGCCCTGGACAGGTGGGGATCGAGGATCTAAACTCTGGAGATCCTTCCTCAGGGGCAGCCACGCCAGCAAAACGGTGCGGCTTTGGCACACTCGCGCCGAAAGTTTCCGCGACCAGTTAGTGAACCGGGGAGATCTCAGGATCTCATTGAGTGTCTTCCAGCCACCTGACAGAGGATCATGTATCGCGCCAGGACCGTGGAACGTCAACGGATGCAAGGACCATTTCGCGGGGCCCAGGTAATCTCGCTTCCTGAAAAAAGGGGTTACTCTGTGTGCTTCCTGCAGAAACCCACTCCCTCCGCAGGCCGAGGCCAACTGGCTGCTGGGTGGGGGAGAGGCCGCTCAGCCACCCGACCAGCCATCTCGGTGGGTACAGCGGCACTCTTCTCCCGTCCTGCCCCACGGGTGTTCTGAAGCTGTGGTCAAACGCCTGCGTCGGGTCGTTTCAGCAATTGATCGATCCTGGACGGGGACGCTACCGTCACCGGTGAATCGGCGTAATATTCGGTCCCGGTCCGGCGAGGGTCCAGTTTTTTCCACCGACAAGCCGCCCACCTGAAACATCATCGGCGCCGCACCAGCCTGCGGGTCCTCGGGGTGAATTTCTAACCCAAACCCTCGAGGTCGCGGACCGGGTAATGCAGCCCTACCCGCTCGTCGGGCTAGTTTCAGCCTGAGAGAGCTTGATCGCCGCCTCTGGTCGACATCTACGGAACAATCTGGTGAGGGAGGGCGGAAGGGCTCCAGTCCGGATGACAGGTTCTACTATTCGGTGAGAACCAACGCCATTGGCGTTTCGCCACCGACATCAGGCCGCGCCAGCTCACCGACCACAACCTGGTAGCGTGGCGGTGTGGGTGCCAGCTAGGCATTTCTCCGCCTACTGGCACTTTTAACAACAACCTGTTGGAGGTGACTGGCCGCTGGCTGATCTTTCGTTTGGGCGGTCTGGCATGGCAGAAGCGATCTCGCTTCCCCACCTGAGGTCGGTGGTGGGGCGGTGGGGAAGCGCAGATCAAGATCCTCTGTCAGGAGTACCGAGGGGCGCGAGCAGCGCGGAGGGACTGCAGGAAAGCGGCTGGAAAGGGAGCTTTTCGGTCTGGAGAGCATACTGGCTTGCGGGGACCAGCTTCGAGCAGAGCGTCTGAGAAGAAGTGCACCCTCGGACTACCCCAGCGGTCCGGGGGCGTTTAATGCTTCGCCCAGTTCCCTCGGAGATGGACCAGCGGCACTACCTATTTGGCGTTGGAGAAAAAGAAGGAGACCCCGCGAAGAATCACCTGCCTGCCTCCTGGGCGTTTAGCTCCTTCTGACGCCGGATCCTCGAGAGCGTGAACGAGGCCAGGCCTTCTACTCCTCGCCCCTCCCGGGATCCCGCCGACTCACGCGGTGGCAGGGTTCTGTGGGCGGCTTCCTACCGTCGGCCAGGGCCCGGGATCGAAGCCTGAGGGGCCAGCGACCCTGGCCGAAGCCTCCTCGACGCCTCAGTCAGATGCCTCTATAACAAATCGGGCCGGGCATCACGGGCTGACCGTGGGAGTTCTGCCAAGAAGTTTTGGGACTTTGCTGGGGCCCGCCTTTAGTGCTGGGATCCTGGCGGAAGCTCACGGTGACCGGGAGATGCCCTGATGAGGCGGGCGGTCACGCCCTGCCCAAGCAGTGGGGATTCTCAGCGCGCCTGAAGAATCCGCGCCGCTTCGCTGCTAAGTGCACGGACTATAAAATCGCGGTTAAGGCCGCCTCTTGAGCTCGTCCAGTTGGCAGACGGATCCAATTCTACTCAGTTCTACACGGGTCCCGAACCGACGATTTTCGAGCAACATTCGGGACCTCCTGCACTACCGTAGGGAGGACCGTCGGTCGGTCGCCTTTCCTGTCAGCGGATCAGGAGAAGTGCTCGATCGGGTGGACTGTACGGTATCTTTCGAACCTCCCGCGGCGTAGCATTCGGATTCGCCGCGCCAGCTTCGCCTGTTCCGGATGCGGTAATGCTGCCGAAAGTGCCCGTGAAGGTCAACTGGTCCCGGACCGCGCCTCGCTTGGGAGAGAGGCGCCAGGCCTCCCCTCTGTCCGGGTCAACTGTAGCTGCCGCTGTAGGAAGTCTCTCTTCTCTGCCTTCTTCGCAGGGAGGCTCACGGGTTACGCGCCGGGCTGCCGACACGAGGGTGGTCCCAGCTCTGCTCACCGACGACGTTCTGGTGGCCTCCCGACCCGTTGGACCTTGGAGAGGATGAACTGCCAGAGGTCTACTCTGCCGCTTCTCTCTGCCAGGGATCAACTGGGACAAGTGCTCCTGTTGCCAGGGTCCTGCTGGTGGACTTTCCCCGTCGCTCCAGCAGTTCAAGTGGAGGCGGGGACAGTTTTAAATCTGGGAGTCCACCTGAGCCCCTTGGGAGACCTGGGTAGCAGCCAACTGGAGGTGGAGTTGGAGGACAAGGTGGCTGCTAGGGCTGAGGTCGGTCGGTTCGTTGAAACTGCTTTCCTTCGGGGTGGGGCTTTAGTGATTAACCAACTGGTGGCGTCGATGCTTTGGCATCGACTCACCGTCCTGAACCTGCCCCTGAGTTTGTGTCCAGGGTCCAGAGGAAGCAGCCGGACTTCTGGGCCGGAAAGCACTGGGTCTCTGGGGTTCTGAGCCTCCCCTCTGGCGAGGGAGGGCAAGGGTTGGTGTGCATCAAGAGCCAGGTGCACACCTTCTCCTCACGCTGCAGAGATTCTCCATACATGGACCCGGCCCCCGGTAATTTACGCTTCGCGTCACTCCTGCGCCCAGCTACACGATACAGGCCTCTGCACCGTGCTGTCTTTGATCGACCTCCTCGGGAATCCGTCTCCCCGGAAGCTGTGGGTCTTTTTACCAGGACCTGCTTGTGAATCCGAGTATGTTTCTTGCTCGGCCGAGACGCCGTTCGGTTCGAGGGCTTAAGACCTCAAGCTGGAGCCCCGGGCTGCACAACCCCCACCTGCGCGCATGCTGAGTCCTCTTTGTGTGGCGCGCGCCAAGTGCTGATCTTGCCAGATTCTCAGAGTTCGGGATCTCCTGATCGCTGAAGGTCAGGAGTGGCTGACGCCTCAGTCGCCGTCGCCAGGGCGCATGCACTGGCCAGGACGGGCCGGGTCACAAGGATCCTGGGAGAGGCAAGCAGCCAAGCACTCCAGATTCTATGTCAGGTGGTCTCAAGGGAGCCTTCAGGACCGGGAGCCATCTTCCATCCCCCCCCTACCCCCGCTCTCCTCGGTCCTGCTGATCGAACCCAGCGGCTCCCCCTCGGCCTCCCCTCGAGAACAACCTGAGCAGGATCACCAGCGTTTCTCCTCGGCCCCTCCGGTCGGCGCCGGGGAGGACCCTACCAGGATGTGACGCCCACCCTCCCGCTTCCTCGCCTCGTCTCGGGCCGAGACACCGCTGGCGGGAGCCCTCCCATTCGAGGCGTCGGTCCCCAGTGAGGCCTAACCTCCCTTGGTCTCTGTGAGCCTGGGGACAGGGTGGAGGGTCCTGCACAGGCGCTCAGCGTCAGGAGAGATCCCTGCGTCTTTACCGACCGGACGCCGCATGCCCTTTCTGCGGTCAATCCGAGTCGGTAGCTTCTATTTATTTTTTGTGCGCCAGGCTGCAGCCGTTTTTTCTTTTATTGAAGAACCTTGCTGCAGTTCTGGTGCATTTCTCCCCAGCCCTCCTCATTTTGGGGCACCCTGTTCATGGCTCCAGCAAGAAGAAGGGACACTCCTCGTGAATCTGCTCCTGGTCTTGCTAAACTGGCAATTTACAAGAACCAGGAAGCAAAAGATATTCGGGAGGGTCTCTTTGACCTCGCGGGGCCGCGTTCAAAACCTAGATCCGTTCCGCGGATTAATTTAGCACAGCCCGCGCCAGAGTCGCTGGCGACGCCTTAGCCACTTTTATTAGAGCCAGTGGGCTCTGCGGCGTCTCTATTCCCTCCCCTTTTATTTTTAAACATTTAATTTACAGTCTTTTTTTCTGGTCTTTCTGTTTTTTTTTGTTTAAGCCTAGTCTTTGTTGTACCCTTTATTTTAGGGTGCTAAATTAATTTTTTCTCCACGTACGCCTTTGTGCGGCCATTACACCGACTGCCACTGGAGCAGTGGTCGGTGTAATCAACCTACTAGGCCTTAACAGGATTGATAGGGTCGCAGATTTCAGAACTCCTGCAGCAGTGTTTACAAAAGCATTAAAAACAGTTGTTAAAACTTTTTTATTTTTGAATTCTTTTATAATTTCACTTCTCTAAAGTAGTAGCACCTTTTAGTTTTAAAAATATTCTAGTTAAGTTGTTTTATTTTTAAAATAAAACACTTTATGTTTTTTCCTTTTCTCTCCCTGCACTTGCCCATATAAGTGCGCAGGAGATTTTTCTTTCTTTTGATTTTTCTTCTTTTAAAACACTTTTTATTGATTTGTTAATTTTACTTGAAAGCTTTTATTTTTGTCTTTTAGAAAAATTATTTTTATGTAAATTAATCGTTTTTAGTTTTTAGTTAAAAAATCGTTTGTTTTAGTAATCTCCATTCCTGCTGTGTAGAGGGTAGGCAGGCAGGGAGCACAGGTCGGTGTCTTTGTTTGCCCTTGGTTTGTTTTTTTTGATTTTCTTTTGTTGTTATTTTTTGGCTTTAGACTTTGATTTCTTTTTTGAATTTTCTTTTACCCCTGCACCATGTATGCAGGTGTAACATTTGTATTTATTTATTTATTTAAAAATAAATAAATAAATACGCTATTTTATTATTATGAAAAAAAACTTTTGTTTTGTTTTTGGTTGTTTTATTTTATTTTTTTGCGTGTGCCCCTGCAGGGTGTGTGTGTGTGTGTGTGTGTGTGAATTTTATTTGTTTGTTTTAAAATAAATAAATAATTTTGTTTGTTTTTTTTTGGAAAACCCAAAAGACCTTTAGGTGCCTTTTTGTGTGCCCCTGCACTATTGGAGTGTAGGGGTGTAATTTGTGTTTGTTTTTATTTTTGAATTATTGTTTGTTTGTTTCTTTGTTTAATAAATAAATAAATAAATAAATAAATAATACAAATAAAAATTAAATAATGAGGCAGACACAGCCCCCAGGCATCGGCAAATGTCATGAGCAATGCGCCCATTTAAAAACATCACCAGGAGGCACGGGCTCAGGTGCCTCCTGCAAGACTCCCTTTTGATCGAGGGCTTGGCAAGTGCACACGCCTCGGCCCCTGCTGAGGTCCTCGGGGGCGGCAGGGGGCCTCAAAAAGAAAGAGACCGCCTCGCGCTCCCCCCATCGCGACGAGGGCTATGGCCTCGTGTTGCCACGGAGGGGGGAGAAAGATCCATCTCCGGTGGTCGGGGCTCAGCATGAATGGAGCCCATGGAAGCCCAGCTGAGGAGGCCAAAGGGAGGGAGAACCAGCGAGGGCAAAAGGGAGCCTTGGCAGATCCCCTCCCGTCACACCACAGACCTCGGAAGCCGGCCCCGACTCTACCATCGGGGGGCCGCCGCAGGGAGGTCAGCCGAGGGGCATGGGAGGGGCCCCAGAAGAACAGCTGCCTGCACCTTCCTCCACGGCGACCGCGGGTCATGAAACCTGTGTTGCCCGAGGGAGAAAACCAACTCCCAAGGCAGGCATGGCTCACGTGGATAAGCGGAGCCCATGCAGGCGACCCGGGGAGGGAGGGGAGGAACAGCTACCCCTCCCAGAATAACAGCTGCCTCGGGGCTCCCGAGGCAGGCGTGAAACTCCAGATAATGCGAGCCAGCACGACCCATGAGGGGCCGGGAGGGGGAACCACCCCTCCCATAAAAAGAACTGCCTCTGGCTCCGTCTCGGGAGGAGGCGGATTTGGCTCCCGAGAGCGGGCTCCGCAGACAACGCTGAGCTACATGTTGTAACCCCGGCTGAGGGGGGTCGGAGGGGGAAGAGCCCCCAAGAACAAGATCTGCCTCAGGCTTCCTCTTGCGGGTGACGGGCCCGGCCCCGTGTCAGGAGGGGAGGAGGAAACACCCCGAGTGGCAGAGAAGGGCCTGTGAGCCTGGCACATTTTGGTCTCCGAGCACGGAAGGGAGGGGAAGAAACCAGAGAGGGCAGAAGGTGGTGCCTCGAGGTAGATCCCTCCCCGGCGTGCAACGGGTTAAGAAACCGGGTCCCCTGAGCCAGCATCGAGGGATCGTCTCCAGCCACCGAAAGGGAGGAGCCCCTGAAAGACCCGTGACTGATGTGGGAGGAAGGACCCAAAGGGTGTGGTCCCCTTTCTCTAGGGGAGGAGGGGAAGAACCCGAGAGGGTGGATCCTTCCTTCGGGAAAGAGGACGGGCCTGAGACCGTGCGTTCGACCTCGAGGACCCTGTGAGCGGGACGCAGACGAGATCGTCTGCTCGGCGGTAATGCCGAAAGGACTGCCTGGCGCTCGGAATCGAGGCAGAGACGGCCCCGCCAGGGTCCTCGGCCATCTTCTCCCGCCCCTGGGGGCGCTGGGGAGTCGGGTCAAAATAAAGATAAGACGCACGCCACTCACCAACGTGGAGGGCAAAGCCTCCACCAGGGTGGAGAACCGGAGGAGAGGGAGGAGGACTGAGTCCACATGCAGCGTGGGCTCGAGAGTCTGTCCGCCTCTTTCTCCGACATCTCTCAAGGCGAGCTCCTGGATTTCTGGAGGCCACCATCCACCGCAGGGACAAGCTGTCCAGCTGGCCCTGGACAAATGGGGACGGTGAGGATCTACACTCCCTCTGTGAGATCCTTCCTCAGGGCCAGCCACGCCAAGGCACTGGCACGAAGCGTACATTCGCCTCAAAGCTTCACCACCAGTTGAGAACCCGGGAGATCTCAGGATCTCCCGTGAGTGTCGCCGACTACACCTGACAGAGGATCATGCATCGATCGGGACCGTGAATGTCAACGGATGCAAGGACCACATTTCCGCAGGGCACAGGTAATCTCCTTTCTGAAAAAAGGGGTTACTCTGTGTGCTTCCTGCAGGAAACCCACTCCCACCCCGCAGGCCGAGGCCAACTGGCTGCTGGAGTGGGGGAGAGGTCGTTCAGCCACCTCACCGAAGTCATCTTGTGGGGGTGGCGACGCTTCTCCGGTCCCTTGTTCCCACGGTGCTCGGCGTGGTCAACGCCGTGTCGGGTCAGTCTGTTGCATACACCGATCCGACGGGACGCCACTACCACCTGGTGAACGCGACGCCCGCCTGGGACCGGGCGAGGGTCCAGTTTCTCACCGGATGTCGGCCCACCTGAACACCATCGGGCGCCGACGACCGCGGGTCCTCGGGGATTAACTGCACCTCGGTCATGGACGGGTGGGGCGCGAGCCCTACCCACTTCGCCGGCCGCCTCTGGAGCTGACCGCTCGCTCTCTCTGGTCGAGCATCTGGCCGGTGGCAACACCCGAGCGCCTCGGCCTTCACCTTCACCAGTGAGGGGAGGGGGTGTCTCAGTCCCGGATTGACAGGTTCACGTAACCAGAACCGCGCTCGTGCGTTGGCGCCTCCGACATCAGGCGGCCGTTCACGGACCACAACCTGGTGGCGTGGTGCCAGCTAGGCACTCCTCTGCCTACTGGCACTTTAACAACAGCCTGTTGGAGGCCGGCGCTTTGGCGGTCTTTCAGGACTTTAGACGGTCTGGCACGACGGCGATCTCGCTTCCCCACCTGCGTCAGTGGTGGGGCGGGGAAAGCGCCAGGATCAAGATCCTCTGGTCAGAGTACATGAGGGCGCGAGCAGGCGGAGGGACTCGCGGATCGGCGGCTGGGAAAGGGAGCTTCTTTCGGTCTGAGAGGAAACCCGCCTGGCTCAAGGGGACCAGCTCGAGCAGAGCAGACGGTGAGAAGAAGTGCACCCTGGGTGGGACCTGCAGCTCCAGCGTCCCTGGGCGCTAGAGCCAAGGCCCAGCTCCTGAGATGGACCAAGGCACACACTTCTTCTAATGCTGGAGAAAAAGAAGGGAGACCGCAAGAACATCACCTGCCTCCCATGTGGACGACGGCTCCCTTCTCTGACGGATCCTGGAGAGCGCGGAACGAGGGCCAGGCCTTCACTCGCCCCTCTTCTCTCCGATCCCGGCCGACCCTCGACGCTGCAGGGTTCTGTGGGATGGGCTTCCCACGGTCAAGCAGGACGTCCGGACGAAGCTCCGAGGCCAGCTGACCTGGCCGAGTTTCTCCGACGCTCTCTTCAGTCAGATGCCCTATAACAAATCGCCGGGCATCACGGGCTGACCGTGGGAGTTCTACAAGAAGCTTTGGGACTTTGCTGGGGCCCGCTTTGCGCTGGACCTGGCGGAAGCTCACGTAGACCCGGGGAGATGCCTTTTGAGGCGGGCGGTGATAGCTCTGCCCAAGAAAGGGGATCTCCATTTGCCCTGAAAGAATTTAGCCGGTCTCTGCTATGCACGGACTACAAAATGGGTGGCCAAGGCGCCTCTTGAGGCTCAAGTCATTGCTGGCAGACGTGATCCACCCCGACCAGTCCTACCGCGTTCCCGAACCGACGATTACAATAACATCTTTCTGGTTCCGGGACCTCTCTACTACTGCAGGAGGACCCGGGTCGGTGTTCCTGCTTTCCTGTCGCTGGATCAGGAGAAGGCGTTCGACCGGTGGATCAGTATCTCGCCGGAACCCCCTCGCGACATTCGGCCGGGCAGCCGTCGGCCTGTTCCGGATGCTGCACGCCGCCGAAAGTGCCCTCGTGAAGGTCAACTGGTCCCTGACGCGCCCTGTTTGGGAGAGGGTGCGTCAGGGGCTGCCCTCTGTCTGGACAACTGCGCGCTTTGTGCATCGAAGCCCTTTCCTCTGCCCTCCTTCGCAGGAGGCTCACAGGGTTGACGCCAAGGCCGGGACACTCTAGGGTGGTCCTGCCCGGCCCACGACGACGCGGTTCTTGGTGGCCTCCGACCCGCTGACCTGGAGAGGATGCAGATGCTGAGCGTCACTCTGCCGCCTTCCCAGGATCAACTGGGACAAGTGCCCGGTTACTGGTAGGTCCCTGGCGGGTGACTCTCCCCTCGCCAAGGCCTCCGATCGGGCGCCGAGGGAGGACCCTGTACGCTGATGACGCCTCCACACCTCCACTTCGCCTCGCCTCCTCGGCCGACACCGCTAGCGGAGACCCTCCGACCACCGGAGGGCTGGTCCCCAGTGGGAGGCTCCTGTACTCCCCTCGGGCTGGTCTCCAGGGAGCTGGGGACTGGGGTGGAGGTCCTGCACGGAGTGCCTGCCAGAGAGACCAGCCATGCATCGGCTCGACGCCGCATGCCCTTTCTAAGTGGCCGTCCGAAGTGGTAGCTCATATTATTTTTTGTGCGCCAGGCTGCAGCCGTTTTTTTTATTGAAGAACCTTTGCTGCAGTTCTGGCTGTATTTCTCCCCAACCTCCCCTTATTGGCACCCCTGTTCATGGCTCCACTAAAAGAGAGACCGCAGGAATCTCCTCCCGGCTCTGACAGACGCCATCACAAGACCAGGAAGCGAAAGATGATCGGGAGGTCTTTGACTGTGGGGCCATGTTCAGGCCCTTCCGTTCGGGTTCAGTTAGAGCACGCCCACTGGGCAGTGGGGTACCCGCCTACCAGGGCATTAAATAGACTACTACGACTACTTGAGAGGTCACACATTTGTGGAGCTCCTGCAGGTGTGTTTCCAAACCATTTAAAACAGTTATTTAAACTTTTTATTTTGGAATTCTTTTTATAATTTAAACTTTCTAAAGTAGTAGTGCAATCTTTTAGTTTAAAATATTTTGGTTGTTGTTTTATTTTTAAATAAAACACTTTATTAGTTTTTCCTTTCTCTCCTGCACTTGTGTTCCTAAGCAAGTGCAGGAGAGATTTTTCTTTCTTTTGAATTTTCTTTCTTTTTTAAAACACCTTTTATTAATTCATTAATTTTACTTTAAAGCTTTATTTTTTATCTTTTTAGGAAAATTATTTTTATATAAATAACTGTTTTAGTTTTTGTGTTAAAAATTTTGTTTTTGAAAAAAATCCTCATCTCTGCTGTGTGTGCAGAGGGGGAAGATAAGGCAGGGAGCACAGGCCGTGTGTTTTTGTTTGCCCTTTTGTTTGATTTTTGATTTTGATTTTTTTTAAGTTTAAACCATTTTTAGTTTTAAACTTTGATTTCTTTTTGAATTCTCTTTGCCTCTGCACTATTGTAGTGCAGGGGTGTGTCAATTTGTATTTATTTATTTATTTAAAATAAATAAATACGTTTGTTTGTATTAAAAAAAAAAAAAATCCCTTTGTGTTTTTGATTTTTTTGATTTTGTTGTTTTTAAAATAAATATATAATTTTTTGTTTGTTTGTTTTATTTTTAATTTTCACTACTCCTGCACCATTGAGTGCAGGGGTAGTTATTTTCATTTTTTTTTTTTATTTTTATCAAAAATCAGTAGCCTTGTGTGCCCCTGCACTATTGGAGTGCAGGGGTGTGCAATTTGTGTTTGTTTTCTTTTGATTTATTGTTTGTTTGTTTGTTGTTTAATAAATAAATAAAAACTGCAACAAAATTTGATGATGAGGGGCAGACAGCACAGCCCACCAAACAATGCAAAGGTGGCTGCAGGTGAGGCCAGCCCTTCAAGAATATTACCAGGAGGCACGGGTCAGGTGCCTCCCAGACTCCTCTCGATCGAGGGCTTTGTCAAGGCCATGGCCAAGGTGGTGGGGCTATCGGCCATCGTGTAGGCCTTCCAAGATGTACGGCAAAGTCAGCTCTTTTTAAAATGGAGGCCGCCGCGAATACGGGCGAGAGGGGTTCCGGCGGTGGCGGGATTTTTATCCCCGCCGGTTCCGCCGCCAAGGGCTTCAGGCACAAGGGTCGTCCTTCTAATGTGCCACCTTTTTTGAAGGACGACCTGCTCAGGGCCCCACCTAAAGCCCTGGGGAGATCAAACATCGATCCACCCCCTCCCCTGGGCTGCAAAGACCCAGCCCTCCGCCCACGTTCTCATCTTTCCGCCAGGTGACCATCCACCTGGCCGGGCGGGAAGTGGCGGAGGGATAGCTTTGTGGTCCCCTCAGGGACCAACTATGTGATCTTTATTCGAGGGGAGGTGCGGAGCTTACCGTGGGAAAGGAGCTGGGGCACCAGGAAAAGAGGTGCCCCAAGCTCCAGCAAGGAAGCCACCCGCAAGCACCGCGCCCGAGTCCACTCGCCTGGGCCTTCAAAGAGGCCCGCAGAGAAGGGGGCAAGTACCTGCCCTCCCCAGTAACATCCGGGGGGAAAAGGGAGAGAGGGCCCCGAGGCGTGCCGACCTCCGCGCCCCCGAAAAGCGCTGGGGGAGAAGGTCATTGAGTGGGACCGCGGTCGCCGCAAGAAGAAGGTGGCGCCAGGTCCACTGGGAGGCCAAGTTGGGGAGACGGCCTGCCAAGAGACCATCTGGGGTGGGTCAGGGGGAGTCTCAGAGAAAGGGACCCTCGACGGCACCCCTGAGGCAGGGCAAAGCCGCTCAAGAAACCAAGCACCTCATCCCCAGGTACGAGGAGAGAAGCGCTGTCGGAGGTGGGTTCCCCGCCGTGGCAGGGCAGGGGACCTCCGCAGCCTCAGGGGGGAAAAGGAAGGCAGGCCTGTCTTCCCAATGGTGCACGCAAAGTGCACACTGCCTCGGCCTCTGCTGAGGGTCCCTGGGGCGATAGAGGCCCCCAAAAGAAAGAGACCGCTGGGCCCCCACCGCGATAATGGGCCATGGCCCCGTATGCTGCCACGGAGGGGAGAAAGATCCATCTCCAGAGGCGGTCTGGGCTCTGGAATCTTGGAGCCTATGGAAGAGGCCCCGCTGAGAGGCCAAAGGGGGAGGGAACCACCCGCGAGGCAAAGGGAGACCCCTCGGCAGATCCCCTCCCGATCACACCACAGACCTCAGGAAGCCGGCCCCGACTCTGCTCGAGGAGGCCGGCCGCAGGAGGTCGTAGAGGGGGCAGGAGGGGGCTGAAGGGAAGAACAGCTGCCTCGGGCACCGCCTTCCCTCCACGGCGACCACGGGTCATGAAACCTGTGTTGCCCACGAGGAGGGGAAGCGGAACCAGCCTCCCGAGGCAGGCGGGCCCGTGGATAAAGCGGGAGTCATGCAGGCTAATTTTTCTAGGGGGGGGGGGGGAGAAACAACTACCTCCCAGAACAACAGCTGCCTCGGCCTCCGAGAGGAAGTGGGTCTGTAGATAATGCGGAGCCCATGCAGGCGACCCGCCGAGGGGCCGGAGGGGGGGAAGAACCCCCTCCCACAAAAAGAACTGCCTCTGGCTCCGTCTCCGGGAGGAGGGATTTGGCTCGAGGGCAGGCGTGTGGCCTGCATGGACGCTGAGCTCATGCAAGCCACCCCGGTTGAGGGGTCGGAGGGGGAGAAGAGCTTGAAGAACAAGATCTGCCCCAGGCTTCCTCTTGGGTGGGGACGGGGTTCCGCCCTCGCAAGGCCGCTGAGGGGAGGAGGAAACACCCCTGAGGCAGAGGCGGGTTTCATGGAGCTCAAGGCTTACTTTGGTCTCCGGGAGCACGGAAGGGAGGGGAAGAAACCAGAGAGGGCAGAAGGTGGTGCCTCGAGGTAGATCCTCCCGAAGTGCACGGGTTAAGAACCCGGTCCCCACCCAGCATCAGGGGGGTTCTAGTCACCGAGGGGCGCGGAGGAGCCCCTGAAAGACCCGTGACTGGATGCGGAGGAAGGGAAGGACCAAAGGGTGTATCCTCTAGGGAGGGAGGGAAGGACCCGAGAGGGTGGATCCCCCCCTTCGAGGGAAGAGGACGGGCCTGAGACCGTGCTCGACCTCAAAGGAGGGACCCAGAGCTGGGACGACGAGACCCGTCCGCTCGGCGGTGTGCAATGGCGTCCGTCTGCGCCCGAAGTCAAGGTGCAGACGGTCCCCGCCAGGTCCCTCTGCCGATCTCTCCCGTCCCCTGGGGGCGCTGGGGAGAGTCGAGGTCAAATAAAATAAGGCAACGCTGGCCACCCACCAACGTGTGGTGGGTGTGCTTCACCGCGAGGGGCGGGTGGAGAACCGGAGGAGCGGGGAGGACTTCGAGTCCGCGTGTGGCGTGGGCTCGGAGAGTCTGTCCGCCCCTTCTCGACATCCCTCGGTGAGCTCCTGGATTTCCTGGAGGCCACCATCCACCATTAGGACAAGGGTCCGGCCCTGGACAAATGGGGGATTTCCAGAGATCCTAAACTCAGGAGATCCTTCCTGGGGCCAGCCACGCCAGCAAAACGAACGCGTGCGTGCACACTCGTGCTTCAAAAGTTTCTCCACGACAGTTATTGAACGGAGATCTCCAGGACCTCCCGTGAGTGGCCGAACACTGACAGAGGACAATGTATCGCATCGACCGTGAACGCCAACGGATGCAAGGACCATTTCCGCAGGGCCCAGGTAATCTCCTTCCCGAAAAAGGGGGTTACTCCGTGCTTCCTGCAGGAACCCACTCCACCCCGCAGGCCGAGGCCAACTGGCTGCTGGAGTGGGGGGGAGTGTCGCTCAGCCACCACCAGTCATCTTGTGGGTACATCACGCCCTCCCGGTCCTTTGTTCCCACGGTGCTCGATGTGGTCAACGCCGCGCCGGGCCGTCTGTTTGCACCATCGACCGGGACGGACGTTACTGCTCACCTGGTGAACGCACGCACGCCCGCCCCGGGTCCGGGTCCGCGAGGTCCAAAGCCCGCCGGATGTCTAACCATCTGAACACCATCGGCCCGACGAGCTCGTGGTCCTCGGGGGATTTCAATCTGCACCTCGAGGTCGCTGGACCGGGTGGGGGCGAGCCCCTACCCGCCTGCCGGCCGCCCCTGAGAGAGCTGATCGCCGGCCTCTGGTCGACATCTGGCGGTGAAAAGCACCCGACAGACGCCTTCACCTTCACCTTCGAGGAGGGCGGGTGTCTCAGTCGGATTGACAGGTTCTAATGTATCGCAGAACCGCGCTCGGCTAATTCAGCGCCCTCGACATCAGGCCGGCGCGTTCACGACCACAACCTGGTGGCGTAGCGGTGGCCGTGGAAGTACGCTAGGCACTCCTCCGCCTACTGGCACTTTAACAGCAGCCTGTTGGAGGGCGCAGCTTTTGAGCGATCTTTCGGGACTTTTGGGACGGTCTGGCCGGACGGCGATCTCGCTTCCCCCCACCTGGCGTCAGTGGTGGGGCGTGGAAAAGGCATTAGATCAAGATCCTCTGTCAGGAGAACAGAGGGGCTGTGACGGGAGGGACTTCAAATGGATCGAAGCGGCGTGGAAAGGGAGCTGCTGGTCTGGAGAAACCGCCACAGCTGGGACCAACCTAGAGCAGAGCGTGCTAGGAGAAGAAGTGCACCCTAAGGACCTGTAGCTCCAGCGGTCCCGGGCGCGAGCTCATAGCGTCCAGTTCCTCGGGATGGACCACGGCACACACTTGCTTCTAGTTGGAGAAAAAGAAGGAGACCACAAAGAACATCACCTGCCTCCTGGCGGACGATGGCTCCTTCTGACGGATCGGAGAAAGTGAGCGAGGGCAGGGCCTTCTACTCGGCCCTCTTCTCTCCGAGATCGGTAAATCCAGGTACCTATGGGATGGGCTTCCTAATGTCGAGGAAAGGCGTCAGGGGCGAGTTGAGGCCAGCTGACCCTGGCGAGCTCTCAGCGCCCCCGGTCAGATACCCCTATAACAAATGCTTGGGGCATCGCCAAGAATTTGACCGTGAGTTCTACAAGAAGTTTTGGGACTTGCTGGGGCCCGCTGGCGCTGGTCCTATGGAAGCCTCGAGACGATGCCCCTTTCGATGAGGCGGCGGTGATAACGCCCTGCCCAAGAAAGGGATTCCGCTGCCTGAAGAACTGGGCGCCCGTCTCGCTGCAAAATGGACTATAAAAAATGGTGGCCCAGGCGCCTCCTTGAGGCTCAAGTCCGTGCTGGCAGGCGTGATCTGACAGTACACGGTCCCCGACGGGACGATCTTTGATATCTTCTGAGTTGGGGACCTCTCCCCCACTGCAAGGAGGGCAGATTCGGTGGTCGCCTTCCTGTCGCTGGATCAGGAGAAGGCGTTCTCACCCGGTGGATCACTAGTATCTCGAACCCTGCGAGCATTGGGATTCGGGGCCCGCCGGCCTGTTCCGATGCTGCAACGCCTGCCAGTGCCTTGTAAAGGTTAACTGGTCCCTGACCGCGCCTCGTTGGAGGAGGAATGCGCCAGGGCTGCCCCTCTGTCCGACCTTTGTACGCTGTGCATCGAGCCCTTCCTCTGCCTCCTTCGCAGGAGGCTCACGGGGTTGCGCCGCGGCCGGACAGGGTGGTCCTGTCGGCCCACGCCGACGATTGCTCCTGGTGACTCCTGACCCGGTTGACCTGAGGATGCGGAGCTGCCAGAGTGTATACTCTGCTCTGCCAGGATCAACTGGGACAAGTGCCCGGGTACTAGTAGGTCTTCATGGTGGATTTCCCCGTCCGCCTCCAGCAGTTCGGCGGAGCGCTGGACGGCTTCAAACATCTGGGAGTCCACCTGAGCCCCGCGGAGACCTCAATGCAGCCAACTGGGTGGAGTTGGAGGACAAGGTGGCTGCTAGGCTGAGGTCGTGGGTCGGGTCTGCTGGAAACTGCTTTCCTTCAGGGACGGGCTTTAGTGATTAATCACTGGTGGCGCCGATGCTTTGCATCGACTCACCGCCCTGGAGCCCCCCCCTGAGTTTGTGTCCAGGGTCCAGAGGAAGCTGACGACTTCTTCTGGGCCGAAAGCACTGGGGTCTCGCGGCGGTTCCTGAGCCTCCCTCTGGCCGAGGGAGGGCAAGGCTGGTGTGCATCAAGAGCCAGGTGCACACCTTCAGACGCTCCAGACGCTGCACCTATGCACGCAGACCCGCCCCGCAGTGGTGCACGCTTCGCCCCTCCTGTTCGCCAGCTGCACGACCCTGGGCCCGACGCTCTTCTGGATCGACCGGGGAATCCGTCTCCCGAGCTGCCGGTCTTTTACCAGGACCTGCTCAGGACCCGAGCATATTTCTTATCGCCGAGACGCCCGTTTCGAGGGCCAGGGCGGACTCCTGCTGGAGCCCCTGCTGCACAACCCCCACCTGGGTGCGAGGGGTGGAGTCCCCGTGCGGGCGTGCGGCATGATCTCGACCAAAGGTGACCAGAGTCTGGGATCTCTGGATCGCTTGGCAGAGTGGCTGACCCCGAGTCGCTGGGTCGCCAGGGCGGCTCGGGCGACCCACGGACGGCCGGGTCAAGGCGATCCGGGAGTGCAAAGAAGCGTTGCACCCAGACTCTGTCAGGTATCTCGAGGGAGTTCTCAGGACCGGGGAGCCATCTTCCCCCCCTACCCCGGCTCTCCCGGTCTTGCTGATCGAACCCAAGGCCCGGCGCCCTCGGCCTCCTCGAGAACAACCTGAGCAGGATCTGCTGCTTTTCCTCGACGCCCGATCGGGCGCCGAGAGGGACCCCAGACGCGATGACGCCTCCACACCTCCACTTCTCGCCTCGCCTCCCCGCCGAGACACCGGCTGAGTGGGAGACCCTCCACCACCGGGAGGGCGCCGGTCCCCAGTGGGAGGCCCTACTCCCCGCTGGTCTCCAGGGAGCTGGGACTTGGGGTGGAGGGTCCTGCACGGAGCGCCGCGCCAGGAGAGATCCTATACGCTTATCACTCGACCGCATGCCCTTTCTGCGGTCAGTCCGAGTCGGGTAAGTCACATTTATTTTTTGCGCCAGGCTGCAGCCGCTTTTCCTCCTGCTGAGGAATCTGTTGCTGCAGTTCTGGCTGCATTTCTCCTCAACCTCCTCATTTTCGGGCACCCTGTTCATGGCTCCACCAAGAAAAGGACCTCGACAACCTGCTCTTCGGCTCTTGCTAGACTAGCCATCTACAAGACCAGGAAGCTTAAGATGATCGGGAGGGTCTTTGACTGTGGGGCCATGTTCAGGGCCCTATCCGCTCAAGGGTTAGTTAGAGCACGCCCACTGGAGTCCGGGCTTACATGGCCACTTTTGTCGACCAGTGGGCTCTGGGGGGCGGCCTGTACCACCTCCCTTTGTTATAAAGATTTAATTTACAGTCCTTTTTTCTGGTCTTTTTCATTTCATTAGTTAAGTGGTTTGTTTTTGTTGGCACCCCTAATTTAGGGGTGCTAAATTGAATTTTTTCTCCGGGTCGCTTTTTGCTGGTGCAATCGACTGCCACTGGGCAGTCGGTGTAGTCCGCCCCATTAGGCATTAAATAGGACTACTACTAATAATAATAAAAAATAATAATAATAATAATAATAATAATAATAAAAAATAATAATAATAATAATAATAATAATAGTCGACATACCGATCAATCATTTCCTGATCACTGCTTTATCACTCAAACGCCAATAATGCGATCCAAGTCATTATTTTATTACTATAACATCTCAAAAGCTCTGCAAATGTCCATGATATTTCTGAGCATTGACTCAGTAGCAGCCAGCTTGTTTCTTATGGCCACTGTTATCTGATGCCAGGGGCAAGTATGACTAATCACGAGATACGCTTTTTTTTTTTTTTTTTGGCTTGTCTCATCTCCCCTGTCACTCCCACTGCCATTGAATGGTTTTCTGCTTTTTCCGGAGAAAAACGACTAGAAACCTGCTTTTTGCGTCTTTTGATGATGTTGGACAGGGTCCCACATTGGACCGGATTGAAATTGCAATGTCGGACCAGGTCCCATATAGGACCGCAAGGGTTAATATCCTCCTGATGAAAAAAACATGTGCACATGCACATTGGTTTCATTTAATTGTATTGTTTTATTGTTTAATTATTTTTGTTAATTTTATTAGTATTATCACCTGCACCTGGGCATGATTGTAAATTAGAACCAGGTGCAGGGTTTAAAAAGGAAGTGTCAGTCTGCTCCAGGCTGCTGCGGGTGTGAAGAGCCCGTTGTGAGGTGCAATCGAAAAAAAAGGTATTGTGTAAAACAATCTGTTGTGGTTTGTGGACGGGAAAACAGCTTAGCTGTCCCGTGTTAGTCAGGGAACTTACCTGTGTTTAGTTAGTGCTCCGAATGGGAGCTAGGTGTTTGTTTCATTTGTTTTGTTTTTGTGTAACATAAAATTAGCGCATCAGCGCTATAAAATTCCATTTCTGTGTCCTGGGTCTGTGCTTTTAAGCAAGAATCATGAAAGTGGTGCAAGTTCTTTACAATATATATGTACAGTGCCTTGCAAAAGTATCTAGACCCTGACCAATTCTCTCATATTACTGAATTACAAACGGTACATTGAAATTTCGTTCTGTTTGATATTTTATTTTAAAACACTGAAACCTAAATCAATTATTGTAAGGTGACATTGGTTTTATGTTGGGAAATATTGTTAAGAAAAATAAAAAACTGAAATATCTGTTTGGTATAAGTATTCAACCCCCACACATTAATATTTGGTAGAGCCACCTTCGCTGCAATAACAGCTTTAAGTCTTTTGGGTAGTATGTG